>ML808168.1:125811-141331 GCA_009831015.1 Picea engelmannii | reverse complement strand
GTTATTTACCTTTTAAAATCTCTTAAACCACTTTGACTACTTTGACCTTTTGGGGCTTCTAGATGACATATGAGGGTCCTCCAACTTCGTAAGGCCATAACTCTCAAACCGTGAGGATTTCTGTGACATTCCACATACCACCAAAAATGGAATGACATTTACTATCCATATAGAATAGTATTACCTTCAAATATAGCAAAAATCATATTTTTATCCATCAAACAAACTTGGGTCAATTACCCAAACCTGGGTTCTCCAACTTCACATGGTCATAACTCTCTAACCGTGAGGAGTTATGTGATCTTATACATACCACCGAAAATGGAATGACAAGCACTATCCATCTAGGATAGTTTCCCTGACAAATTCATTGTCCTTCATCTCATTATTCCACAATTAAGCATGGGTTCTCTTACTCCACAAAGCGTCTTCCCATGAGGGATTTCACCATAAGGGGACCACTTTGGAGTTCATCCATATTTACTTCTTATCAACCATAAAAAAACAATAATGAGTCACATTTACATCAAACAATATTGGGTCCATTACCCAAACCTTTTTTGCTACAGGGATTTCTTCAAGGGTTGACACCAATGACAACCAACCTTAATCAACACGATCGACTTCTCTTTCTTACTCATTGATGGATTTGCCATGTTAGTCAAAAATCATGTTCCACTGGATGTTGTTTGATCAGCCTAGTCCATGTCTCCAGTTTTGCAGAAAACATGATTCTTGTCTTCCTGGTCTCGTTAATTACTTTGTTCTGGATGGAATGTCGATTAATCAAACGAGATAAATTCACCTATAATTTTGAGGGCTATTGTCATTGAGTGTTTAATAATAGACTGTGACGACAGTACTTGTCTAAATTACAACCTATCACACTCGGCTATCAGATTCAAAATGATTAGCCTCCAGATTTTCCTTATGGCAACACTTACCCGACGTTGCACGACGTAAAGTACTTGAGCAATGGTACTGATGTGACCGAATAAGTCGTTAACTTTCCCCTTTTCATACGCAATCTATGGGAATGACACATATCGAATTATTTTTCAACACGTGACATCGGGGGTTGGAGAAAGTGGTTTACAGTAGACCACTTTTCGCTCCGATATGCTTCTGAGGGAGCCATGCGTCCATGAATGAAACCATAGTAGTTTTCCCCGGCCCACCTTCAAATAATTAAACTTCATGCTATTTCTCTGCCCGATATGGGTCTCGATCGTTGATCTGGGCCACCTCGAAATCTGAGGTATGACTGGTCTTTCCTTTCGTGCCTCTGCTATACTTGTCCATATGCTGCCATATGTGACCTGGTCCTCCAAATCATGTCATGTCTCTACATTGCTTTAGTCCTCTGCTAAATATGAAACTTGTATTTCATGTATAATTGTTATGGTGATAACATAGGGAAGACTCTCATCCCATGTGCGAGGGTGATTTGAATTATACATGCGAAGGATATGCACAATAATTAGATTTATGACCTCAGTTTGGCCATCTGTCTGGGGGTGGAAGGTCGTGGATTTGGTGAGCTTGGTGTCCAGCAGTGACTAGAGGCTCGACCAGAATGTGCTGAGAAATCGACTGTCCCGATCTGAGACAATGGCTTGTTGGATTCCAAAATGTACCCAGACTCATTCAAAGAAGAGCTTGGCAGTGGCCTCTATTGTGATGTTCTTCTTGCAGGCAACCAGAATCCCCATCTTAGAAAAGAGATCAACAACCACAAAAACATAGTCATTTCCTCGCTTGGTGGATGGGAGGCCTGAAATGTAGTCCATTGAGATGGATTCCCATGACCTATTAGGAGTAGGTAGAGGGATGTACAAGCCATGTTTCTTAGTGGTCAGTTTGGCAATAGCACAGGCAGTGTAGGACCTAATATACTTGTTGACCTCTTGTCGAAGTTTCAGTCAGTAGAAATGTTTTTGTAGTGTCACCACTGTCTTTTCAACGTCGAAGTGTCCTGCCACCCGACTGTAGTGGGCTTCCCAGATCATCTTCACTCGCTCGCTTTATGGAACACAGATATGGCCCAGACGACACAACAACCCATCCTGGAGATGGAAATTATCGACAACTACATTTGCACCCAACATTTGGTAGGTGGTGGGGGAGGTCGTGGTGAATTTTGGGTCTGTCTCATAGGTTTGGGGCCATCTAGAAGTCTCATGGCTGCAGGAGTCTAGCACTATGGTGAGTGTCGCGACTGACGGTCTGTTGAGGCAATCAGCGACGTGATTGGTGCTTCTTGTTTTATAATTGATGTTTAGGTGGAATTGCTGCAAGTATGTGGACAACTTTTGATGGTGATCATTCTGCAATTTTCCTTGTGTCTGCATGAACTGCAGTGGCTTATGATCAGTGTGGATGATTTTCTCCTTCCCAATAATGTAATGTCTCCACTGGCGGCAGGATTGCACAATGGAGTACATTTCTTTGTCATAAGCAGAGTACTTAAGAACAACATCTTATAGTGTATCACTATGATAGGCCACGAGGTGGCCATGCTGAGTAAGAAGGGCACCCACCGCATAGTTTGAAGCATTTGTCTCGATCTCAAAGGGTTTTTGTAGGTCTTCTAGTGAAAGTACTAGGGCTGAGCACAAGCGCTACTTCAAATCGTCAAACGCTTGTTGTTGGGACCGGACCCACGCAAATTTTTCCTTACCACCACCCCTGGTTATTTGGCTAAGGGCCCATGCAATATGGAAGAATCCCAACATGAACCTGCAGTAGAAATTGGCAAGGCCTGAGAAGCTATGAAGCTCAATGAGTGTGGTTGGGGCTGGCCAGTCATGGATGACTTGGATGAGGGCCCAGGGTGGGGGTGAACCACGTATATTCCGTGTTGTGGTTGCTTTGTGATTTATGGTTGTTCTCTTATTTATGTGGTTAAATGCTTAGTGAAATGATATATGCTTAGAAGAATCTAATATGGCAGCTTAGTGTTGAATAATGTGAATGAATGTTAGATCTGATCTATGTTGGTATGCTTAGTGCTTGAATCTATTAGATCTGTGTGAATACTGCAATGATCTATTATTAGGGTTTAGTTGCGCTGTAAACTAAGACTGAATATTAAGGAACTATAACTCCTAAGTGTTATGTTAAGGTGTTACAATCACAGATCTGTGTCCCAGCTAAGGTTGCAGACATCTGAGTCATGCAACCACCCCTACCTCTACCTTAGGTGAGACTTCATCTACTTCGCAGGTGTTGTCGAAAGGGCCAGTAGTTAGGGTTTTTTTGGCTCATTGTTGTAAGAATTGAACCCTGGATCTATTCCAAAAAATGGTTCCATTGCCAGCACCTGAAACTATGGTTTTTGGGAACTACAGAAAAGAGAAAGCTTTGTGCGTAGATATGTTGCCCTAGTGCGAAGTATTCTACTTGACCTATGAATCTTTGTGCCAAGAAGAAAATTCAGATCTAAAGAAAAGAGGTAAGACCTAAAAGCTTTATGCTCTGATAAAAGTAAAGTAAGAAGTTTTGGTTAAAGAGGTAAGATCTTAAAGCTTTGTGCTCTAATAAAGGTAAGAACAGTGAAAAGTTCTGATTGAAAAGGTAAAATAAGTGGAAATTTTTGTTTCAAAAGTATGGATCTAGGTATGTTTGATAAATTTTGTCCTAGCTTGAAAATTAAGGCACAGCTAGATGAAAGAAGGTTTGATATGAGTAGATCTGACAAAAATAGTGAAAGATATGTTATTCCTATGCATAGAAAGAATGTTTGGACTAACAAATGGATGCGGGATCCTAGAAAGAAATTTTTGCAGGCTAACTACTATGATCCTAGTGCGCAGTACAAGAAAGGTTGGGGATCATTTCAAAGAAAGAGAGGATTAACTCTTTGTTACAGTTGGAGAAGATCGGGACGTCTTGATAAGGAATGCCCTGGTAGAAGACCTAGTTGTCTTTGTTATAAATCTACGGATCATGAAGTTTTAGATTTCCCTAGAATGATTGCTAAGCTAAACAGAATGAATATGAGACAAGAAAACCCTGAGGAAGGTCAAGAAACCGAGACCATGGTAGAACCCCAAAAAGAATCAGAGAATGTATTGCTACAAATGAAAGAAACCCTAAATGATCACAGAAATATCAACTTATTAGAGATCTTAAAAGAAAAATAATGCATAGAAGCAAGAATAGGAGACTTCAACAATGATTGTGTTCTGAATGAAGAAACACATGTAAATATCATGAAAGAAAGAACTTGGGAAACTCTAGGAAAGCCTGCTATGATTCCTTCATTGGGAGGAATAGGATTATTTAGAGGAAAGTTGATAACCCTATGTGGAAGACTCACCCAGATATCTATGAGTGCTCATGGAACTTCGACAGAGGAAGATTTTAATATTGTTGAATTTATTGAGAATAGCGCCCCATTTTCTATATTACTAGGAAAACCTTAGATTGAAACGGATCAGGCTAGAAGGAAAGAAGAGGAAGTCTTAGAGCAGAAGAAGCAAGAATTAAAAGATTTCATGACTAGGAGGATAGCACACTTGATTGAAGAACAGGAAAAGAGATCGAAGCTACTTATAACTAGAAACTTGGATTTCAAAGTTGAAAGAACACAAGCAAACTCACAAACGAGTAGAACACCTACCCTAGATAGAGAAGACGTATTACTCTCTGACCCTATGAAAGAATCTCAACAGCGTGAAGTTACTATGCCAAAAGGAGATAAGAATCAGAATGGAAAGAGGATAACTGAGACTAAGACTACAGGGAAGAAAGCTAAGAATCTCAATAAGAAGAGATCAAAGATAGAAAGGTTACATAAGGTTCTAGAGGGGACTTCGCAGAAGGAAAATTTGCAAAACTGGAACTTCACCGAGATATCAGAACAGCGCAACATCGTGAAGCAATATAGCTATTGAAAGCATTATAATCGTTAGCCTGATGCCCCGAATGGTTAGAACAACAGTTAGGGCCTGAAAGATCGCCATCAAACCATTGGGACCATGCCACAACGGACAGAACCGCATTGATGAAGGCATCTCGTCCGTTGGAGAGATATGTTACATCGTGTCTACTTATTGCATTGACTATTGCACCAAAAACACTTTTGCGAAATGTATCCTAGCCAACTCATTGCTACGGCACTATGTTTAGTAAGATCGACACTAGTTATATTGCTTTGAGCACTCATTCATCCATCTGAGTTATCTGATCTAAGCGTGCATGTCAGACGAGCTTAGCACCGCAGAGAAAATTGTCGAAGAAGTTATGATCGACCTTATGGCTGAGAAAGTGATGTCCACAGGTATTCAATCTTCCTCAACGAGAGGAGTGAAAGCCTCTCCGTCGAATGCTCATGGATATAGACCATCTCGACCTGCAGCAGAGAAAAGAACCAAGCACCGAGATGACTTGGAAAATGAAAATCTAATCTCGACCATCTTACCCGACTACATCCCGCCTCTGGCCGGCATGGTGAGTCGTGACAGCGACCCAAGAGACTTTGATTACACCATGGTTACTGTGTACCTCCCAAATGTGATACTTGTAGTTAGAATGTAGCAGGATGAGATCTTGACGTTGAAGTTCGGCGAATTCAACCTTGGAGACCACAAGAACCATAGTATTCTCGCTCCTTACAAATACTTAACTAGGACGAAGGGGAAGAACTTGAAAATAATCCCCTAGCCATGGAATATGAACCTCACGCAGTCGACCTCTTGAATGTAATGAAGATTCAACACTTTGGAAGGCACCAGGAGGTTAACATGTGTGTTAAGATCATGCTCTCATGTTACCATGGTGGCTACCTATGGCTAGACCGACGCATCATAGTCGATCTGATATTGATCCATAAGATCACTGGATTGAGCATGCAGGCACCTGACCCACAGGACTTCTACCCAGGGAAGGATACAGATCACGCATTGGCACAGAAGATCAAAGACACATATGGTGATGTAGAAAAGGGAACACGAGGCTACAAGGTAGCTTCCATCCAAAATGGCACAGTGCGCATGGCCTACCAGTTTATCATAGGAAATCTCGTGAGAAAGAACATACCTACACAGGTCACAAGATTCATTGTTGACCTAACCGGGAAATGTGTAGAAGGACTCCAGATAAACTGGGAGAAGTACTTGGTCAACCAGTTGGAATTAGACTGTCACGAAGCTCAGGATCAGGGCTATGAGTTCCACTTTAGCTGGCTCCTGATCCTCATTGCATTTACATCTTGAGAGATTCCAGAAGGTGCAACCTTCCCAGACATTGATTCATTCAAGTCACTCACTGCGAAGTTCACCACGCTCTGGTACTCGAGCAATATGGGAAAACAGTGGCAATCGAACGCAGTCTTTCATACATATTATCTCCAATTGAAGAGGGATATCGAAGTTGTCCCTCGTATGATGCCAAACACCCTGCATCGGTTCCGACCCCTCATGAAGTTCTGCACAGATCGGCACTTCATTTATATCATTACACGCAAATGATCATAAAGAAGAGCTTCAATCATACTACAAGCTCACAGAGGAGAACCTTGAAGATATAACCAAGGACTGGTTTGTAGAGATCCTCATCTCTGTTGACCCCATAGAAATGTCAGACCCTAAAATAATCGGCAGCCCTGAGACCACTCATGAAGCAAAGGATACTCCTGGACCCAGCAGAAGGAAGAAGACCGAAGAGTTCCAAAACTTGAGCAATGCATCAAAAGAAACTTCTTCAGTATCACCTGGTTGAGGGGGTGATAACGAAGTAGATCAAGCAAAGACAAACAGAAAAGAAGATCAGCAGAAGTAGGGTGAATTAACACTACCTAGGGATCTTGTTGATGAGGCTGATCCCTTGAAGAAACAGAAGGTTTCCCCCACAAAACCCACTTCCTGAAAGAAATCCAAAGCCACCTTGACTAGGATGCAGACTGTGCTCACTGTAGATGACTTTGACTTCATCATCGCAACTATAGTAGATGCCTCATGGGACATCTTGTAGAAACATGAAGCCAAGAAGGAGATCGAGATTGAAATTAGAGGGGTACATCAAGCCCTTCAATTCAGCTGTGTAGTATCCACTGCGCCCTCGCCGTCAGAAGAAACAGAGTTGGGAGATGAGTTTTCCCAACTTCGCGGACTAGTTGATGTGACTGAAGCTCACCTTCGTCAAGCACAAGCTAAGAAATACCAAGTCACAGTGACCCTGAAACAATCCCAAGAATAAATAGTAGAGCAACATCGAGTCACACAAAAGGAGAAGGATGACCTTCAAGGCAAGTTTGAAGAAGAGAGGGTGCAGGTCAAGCATGAAAAAGAGCAGTTGCTCGCAGAGTAGCTTGGATTCAAAGAAGCAGTCGATAGAGCACGTCGGTCTATGACAGGCTTAGAGCCAAAGGTAGAAGACCGAGTGGAGCATCAAGTAACGTAGCTCGTAGAAGCCATCCAGGAACTTCAACAAAGAATAGCATATTTAGAGCTATGAACAATGCCTAGTACTCTGCAGGATGTGCGGGATCAAAGAGAAGAAATTGCTCGAAGCATAGTTGAGCGAATCAAGTCCCTCACCATGGAATGTAAACAGCTAAGTGATTGCAGTGCCCAACCTTATGAGTGACTCACTAAGGATCCTAAACTAAAGGCAATGGAGTCATAGCTCAAAGAGGCAAAGCAGCAAGCAGAAACAGTACAGGCGCAGTTCAAGCCCCTGTCAATCGTTGAGAGGATGAAGCGATCCCAAGAATAGTGCATTACTCAACAGTAGGTCCACACCATTCAGAGCAAAGTCATGGAAGTGAATCAGAGGCTCCAACCAACACAGGAGGAGGCTTCCCAACTATTCACAGAGATTGAAGGTCGAGGAGCAAAAATGGAGCAATTTGTCACTGTAGCTGAACAACGCTTAGAGGGACCTGTCAACAAAGCAGTTATCCAAGATTTCACTGAACAGGAGGTCGTGGCACAGCAACAGGTCGAAGTAGCTCGAGCCAAGATCGAGGATTTTGAAGTAGGGCTACCCAGACCAGAGCGACTCGGGACGAGTCACAGGTGAGTGTTGGGGGCATGTTGGCCCTTGACCAAGTTTTGAGGATCCTTGGTCATGTTTGACCTATTTTTGGGACTTCGACAAGCTATCGAAGGCGGAGTGCAAGTCGAAGTGGAGATTGCAGGATCTCGGCCCCTTTTTAGGGCTTTTTGGGTTTTAGGCTTATGTAACGGGTATGGGGATGTCGGACCATGGGTTTACCCATGCTTATGCCCTCTTTGTAATGTATAAATATAAGTCTAGGTGATGTAAGAGAGGGGAGGAGAAGAGGTTTTTGGTGCTATGTTAAGTGCAAGCAATGATTGTAAATGCTTTATGCATACTGTGTGAGATTTGCAAGGCTAAGTGCAAGTGATTGTAAGAGACTACGAAGAGGCTTTGTGTCATAACTCGGGGAAGGAGGATCTATTAAAGTGCACGTGGATCTCCTGTCCTCTGTGGAGTAAGATATCATGGCTCTATGCATGTAGAAGATTGACAGAAATAAATAAAGAAGAAGAGTTGGTGGACATAGCCCCAGTGTAGGGGTGAACCACGTATATCCCATGTTGTGGTTGCTTTGTGCTTTATGGTTGTTCTCTTGTTTATGTGGTTAAATGCTTAGTGCACTAATATGTGCTTAGAAGAATCTAATATGGTAGATTAGTGTTGAATAATGTGAATGAATGCTAGATATGATCTATGTTGGTATGCTTAGTGCTCGAATCTATTAGATCTGTGTGAATACTACGTTGATCTATTATTAGGGTTTAGCTGTGTTGTAAACTAACACTGAATATTAAGGAACTATAACTACTAAGTTCTCTGTTAAGGTGTTACAATCATAGATCTATGTCCCAGCTAAGGTTGCAAACATCTGAGTCCTACAACCACCCCTGCCTCTACCTCGGGTGAGACTTCATCTTTTTCGCAGGTGTTTCTGAAAGGGCCGGTAGTTACGGTTTTGTTGGTGCATTGTTGTAAGCGTTGAACCCTGGGTCTTCCCCTGTGCCAACACTTGATCTCATTATTCTCTAACAGAGAGTGGAAATAGACTAGCCCATTAGGCAACAGTGCGTCGGGGGTTAGATCGATGGGGTGGTTACCTGGTAGTGCAAAGGTACCCCGGTAGGTGAGGAGAAGATATATGAGTATTCTTCCACGACCTTATCTGCTTTCTTCTAGTGTGTGGAGAGGTCAGCCGCAAAGACCCTAGATGTGACTGTGATCTTTCACTTATTCTGAGAGCGAATCAAAAAGAAGACAAACTTCCCCATCTGAGAGATGACCTTCCTGCATTGCTTAGCAGAGATCAAGAAAATAGCACTAGGTGGGACTGCCTTGGGTATCCTGTACAATTTCCTATTCAAAGTAATAATAACACTACGAGGCCTAGACTCATATACAGCATGAAGTTTCCATAAATAAGTTTGGCCCAAAATAACATCACAAACTTCGAAAGGAGCAACATCACACAATACCTCATCTTTGAAGGGCTTGATGTCGTACGACAGTCGGCACTGTTGGCTCATGTGGAGATCACTTCCTTGGAGGAGGCATCCAATGGTGTAGGGTTGTGGGTGCAGCATTGTCGGCAGGGCCAGCTGCTTGACGACCTCTGCTGAGATAAGGTTCTTCTGGCTACCGCTATCAACGATGAAGTGCAGTGGGGTGCCTTTTACCCAGATATGTGAATGGAAGAGGCATTCTCCTTCCTCTAGCTCATCTGGTTCACCAGGCTGGAGCTTGGTGGTAGCAACGGTGGCACTAGGTTCCGCGTCAATGATCTATCTTCCCCTTTCTGGTTCTAGCTCGGAGTCTGAACCTGCATTTGATTCAGAGGCTTTCACTTTGGCCACCAGTGACTACTTTGAGTAGCAGTCAGCAGTGTTATGCCAAGGGATCTTATGGAAGTCGCACCACTTCCCGGTGTCTTTCTTTGTCTTTTCGGTGTCCTTTGCTTGTGGCTTCGACTGGTTGTCTTGATACTATCCATATTGTATATGTCCTTTGTTCTGTGGGTTGGGGCTGCCCTTTCCTGGCTTTTGTTGTGAGGGATGACCAGGCCCAAATTGTCGCGTCTTTTGTTTGAGCTTCTGCTAGATTTTGATGGCATATCGGTAGGTCGCGCCCAAGGATGAGATGTCCAAAAAATCGTTTTCAGTCTGGATGTATCTATGCAGAGTGCCACGATACTTGAGCACCATATGTCGCTCTGAATCTTTGATACCTAGCTTGGTGCACAAGGTATGAAAGATTTTTGTGAAATCTGGCACTGCTTGGTCTCTTCCTTGTCGTAGTGTGGTCCATTTGGTATACAAGTCGTCGTAACTTCTGACAGGGTAGTATTGTTCCTTAATAGCATCCCTAAAGGATTCCCAGGTGGTCGTGACTGTAAATAATGAGGGTTCCTTTGTTTCCTTTTGCTCACAAAAATTTTCCCACCAATCTTTGACATGGGGAACGGATTTGAGGAGTGCAAAAGTAATATTTTCTCTATTCGAAAAGTTATGGACACAAAAATACCCTTCTAGTAGATTCAACCACTTGTCTACAGCATATGCATCTATCTGACCTTCAAATATAGGAATATCGAATTTTATTTATACCTTGAAGGGGGTGGCGCCTCCGCTTGAAGAAGATGTGTCGCCTGTTGGTAGCTGCCGAAGGATTTGTGCAAAACTATCCATCATCTTGTTCCTTTGTTGCATGAGGGATTCCTCAATCAATAGTTTGAAAGGATCTCCTATCCCGTCATCTTTCTTTTCTCCTGCCATGAGAGGTCACTTGGGCATGTGAGAGATTTTTTCCTAAAGAGAAACAAGCTCGAGACCCAACTCTTTGTACTCCGACCTCATTGGGGACATGCATTAAGATGACAAGGAGCAGACTGCTCTGATACCATTGATCCAAATTTTATGAGCAGAATGAAATGACTACAGATTATTAACAGGTGGTTAACACAAAATAACAGAGATATAGTAAAATTGGTTTTCTATTCAATAAGGAAATACATTGAAACTGTAAAATGCAGTGGAAACAAGCTTGTTGGAATGGTGGCAGCTTATCTCTGAGAAGAGATGTGACGATTGCACTCATTCGCAAGAAGATCATTACAATGAGGCTCTGAAGGCCTTTTTACAATAAACATAAATGTCAAAAACCCTAGACATCCAAAAACCTAACCCTAGGAGATGAAGCACCAAAAGTCATGTGGGCCCCATCTGGGTAAGTTAGTACATCAACTTCCCGGGGTCGTAGATTTTGCATATGATCTTCGTTTTAGGCGTATGATAGCCTGTTGGAAAGGTATCGTTGAGGAGATTCATTATGGGGGTTCAATGATGCCTTTGGCTATCCTTGAAAAGCTCGATCCCGAAAAACCTTCATTTAGGCCCTCAAAATGGCCCCGGAAGTTAAAACTGCTAAAAACAGTAAATTGCCAAAATTGCCAGAAAATTGTTTTGAGCCAGTTGGAAAAGGTGGGTGGCCATCGATATCCACCTAGATCATGAAACCTGGGTCTTCCCTTGTGCCAACAGAAGTTTTAATTGTTGTTCACCATTGTGTTCAATGCATGAGGCCGTGATTTTAAGATGGCAAAGATTAAAGGTAGTTAATTCCATTCATTTTAGGAACCTATGTTATCACCTTAGCTTGGGAGTGACATTAGTTGTTAGGAGTCATTCTCATGTTCCTTGTTCAAAACAATAGGATGAGAAATAAATTGGGTATAATTGATAGAATTTTATTGTACATGGTATTTGTCATTGACAAGTTGGGTAGGATAACAATCAATTTGAGAGTGAAGGTGGGGGGAATATATAGTAAATCATAATATGTTTTACTCTATATTTCCCCACATAGAGTAAAACATAAGTGAAGTTGAGAGGAAATATATAGTAAAACATAATATCAAGGTGTCGGTGCCATTACTAACTATACTTTCCAAGAAATATAGGGTAGCTTTCAAGTCTAAGAAAAAAATTACACTAATTCTTTCTATAAATGGCTTAGTATTTCTTTCACTCTTATCACATTTAAGAATCCATATCAAAGCATGTCATATGCATAGATATTGATACGTTTATATTTCTCATATATGCTTTGTATGCATATATATATTTCTCATATGTGTTTGTATTTTCCCTATATACTTATATTTTGTAGTGGTTCTATCATACGTTTATAGTTTATATTTTCCCAATATGCTTTACAACACTTCAACAATTCAATCATAAAGAAAAATGTAGATATTTTGTTTGGCAAGTAAAACAATAAAAACTATATTACGTCAATGTAAAATTTATAAAAAAATACAAGATTTCGTATCGTTTGAGTTTAGTATGAAGATCCCACATATACATTTAAGAGATACTTCTTATAGAATATTTTTAGTATGAAAATCCCACATATACATTTAAGAGATACTTCTTATAGAATATTTTTAGCCAATCCCACAGATACATTTAAGAGAGGTTATCGTGTTATGAGGGGTGTATATACGATGTCAAAGTCACCCAAGACTTGCCTATGCCTCTTGATAAGGGATGTTCCTTAGTGATGGGTTTCAATACCCCTCCTCGTTGAGCATCTTTTTCTTAGTATATTGAGGTGATTGCTTCATATATTTTTTCATGGAGAGCCTTCAAAGTCACGGTTTGTTAAGGATAGGCTTGTTAAGGATATGTAGTTTTTCCATGAAATTACATACCTATTGTTACCTCTCAAATTGCATAAACAATTTTGAGACATGTTACCCATTGCATTATGTAAAGGAGAAGAGGAATATTAAATTTTAGGTGGGATTAAGAGGTGTAATATTGTTGGTGATCAGATACCTGCAGATGGCATGATTTTTATTACCCCTATTTGATTGTAGACTCTTTGTATGACCTGATGAGATTGCATGGTCTTTGTATGATCTGATGAGATTGCATGGTTATAAGTGATATTGGTTAAAAAGATCCACTACAAATCTTGGTTGTTATTATCTTTGTGCATCATTTCATTGTATGCTAAGTAGAGTTTCTTCATCTAGAGTAAACTCCAAATTATGTAATGCAAATGGTAGATTAGTGAAACATATACATTATGTTTCTACAACCTTGGTGCTTGTCCAAAATACCTGGAATTAACTCATGCATAATCCATTCTAATTTTCAGTATGGATTTATGTGTTGGGATGATAGTAAGCACAAATCATTTTCATATGCAAATGATTGTAATTTTCATTAAAACATTATTGGCTTAAAGTTTAAGTAGGCAATGGAAAAACAAAGAATAAATTTTCTACTCCTATATGATCTCCATCAAGAAGTTCCAATATGGCAAAGCATGAAAAAGAACAATAGTCATGAATGCATGTAGCCAGAAAAAATAGGTGTTTAGACACTTTTTTATGTAGTTTATTTAATTTTTGTGACAAAACAAGCATGAATGCATATAGATACGAATTCAAGTAATGGAATATTAGTAATACATGTAAGTAAATTTTCTATTGAACTTGCTCTAAAATTATTTATTGGACCTTAATTTATCAATTTTCAATCCAAATTTGTTTATATTTGAATCTTCTTCATACACGTTATCAAGAAAGATATTTAGCTTAAACCTAACCAAGTTATTTTCATTTTGTTGGGATTGTGATTCAGTTCCTTTAAAAATAATTGTTCCAAGATTGATATTGTTTTGGTTCCCCAAAAATCGATAGTCCAAAAGGAGATTGTTCTCACATTTGGATAATAAGGGTATTCACATATACATAAAAGGGTATTTTTTTAAGACCAAAGTCTAATGTTTCCTCTCAAACAATATTATTTTATATAGTTATGAAACATTTTACATAAAATGTAGAAACATTTTGTTATGCAAACATCATACTCTTCATATTGGTGGGAATTTGCTTTGTGATTCCAATGGATTAAGAGGTGGTTCAACAATCAACAATTGTATTTAGTTCTTAGTATAATCCAGGCTCATTACCACTTTAGACTTCATCAAGAATTTACAAAAAAAACACTATTATATATCAAATGGAAACAAGTAATGGAATATAAATAATACATGCAAGTGTATGTTTATTGAACTTGCTTTTGAAATTAATTATTGGACCTTAATTTATCAATTTTAGATCAAAATTTGTTTAGATTTGAATCTTCATGTGACACGCTCTCAACTAAGACATTAAGCCAAAACTTGACCAAGATGATTTCAGTTTGCTGGGAATTTTTTTGTTTAGTTTAATATGTTATTCTCCCGATCAAAATTTGTCTAGATTTGAATCTTCATGTGACACTCTCTCAACTATGACATTAAGCCAAAACTTGACCAAGATGATTTCAGTTTGGTGGGATTTTTTTTAATTAGTTTAATATGTTATTCTCCCAGAAGAATTTTGTTTCGGTTACCATAGAAATCACAATCTAAAAAGGAGATTGTTCTCACATCTTGATAATATGGTTAATCACATCTGGATTAAAAAAAATGTATTTTTTTGGGCAACGGAGTTTGATGTTTCCTCTTAGACAATGTTATTTATATTTATGGAACATCTTACATCTTACAGTTATGTTGAGCCCTCAACAAACCCCTCAAGCTTTGAGCAAAACATGGGGCCCCCTCTTGGTCTTATTTTTGGGTTTGTATTGAATTTATCCCCTCATTGCCTTGCAACCTAGTTTCTTTTCATTCTTTTGAAATAAACAAGCTAGATGAGCCTCCATGTCCCACTCTATTGATTATGACTTATCTTCATTTTATTTTTGACTTGAAATAATGTTTTCTTTAATAGGTTTTCAACTTGCATACTTCTGGAATTTCACCTCAATATTCATATTTGGCCTCTTCTTTATTAAGTAATTTTCATTTCCTCTTAATGGTGAAATTGAACTCCCATTTTTTAACCTTTTTATATTATTTTGGTTTGATTATCTTTTCTTTTTCCTTTCCTTTGATTTTATTTCAGCTCGAGTTTTTTTTTTTTTCAAAGTTTCTTTCTAGAATTCAAGTTTTTATTCCAAACTCAACTTCTAATATTTTTAAATTACCTTTCAAACTTGAATTTTCTCCCAATTTCTAAATCAGTCTCAATTTCAAAATTAAGCCTATTTTATTTTACTCATTGTTCTCCTTACCCAATTTGAAAATTGATCTCCCAATTTCTAAATCAGCCTCAATTTCAAAATTGGGCCCATTTTATTTTACTCATTGTTCTACTTACCCAATTTGAAAATTGGGTCCGACTTCAAAAATTAGGCCCTTTTGTTTCTAGTTTTCAATCCTTTTGTTTTTCATTCTTCGTTTAAGTGTTCATTTCTTTTCCAAACTAAAATAAATATTTTATATTCTAACTTGTTACCTAATTCCTCAATCAAGCATGATCGTGAAAATGGGCTCCTTTCTCACTTTTCTTTTATTTTGGTTTTGAGTTTGTTTTTGTTCTCTCTAAGTTTATTTTAGTTCGAATTCTTTCATTTTCATTTGAAGTTTCCTTTTCTTTCAAATTCAAGTTTTTCTATTA
>ML808168.1:90703-106873 GCA_009831015.1 Picea engelmannii | reverse complement strand
TCCCACGAGTCTGGTAAAGAAAACAACAAACTGATACATTTATCTTCATCTGAAATTTTAATATCAACAGATACTAACTGACTTACCACAGTATTGAAGGCGTTCAAATGCTCTACCACCAAGTCTCCATCTCTCATCCTCAATTTATACAGCTTCTTTCTCAGGAATAGTTTATTTACCAGGGACTTAGACTAATACAACTTCCCCAACTTTTCCTATAAATCCTTGGTTGTATCTTCCTCTGACACATTTAGTAATACTGAATCGGAGAGACACAATTGAATTGTGCTCTTTTCCTTCCGATCCGTCTTTTTCCAGTCATCTGTAGAAGTTCCTGTAGGTGCAGTACCTGGATCTACCGCGATCCACTGATCTCTGTCCACCAAAATATCTTCCATCTTGAGCTTCCACAACTCAAATCTTTTCCCATTAAACTTCTCGATCTCCATCTTTGAATTGTTTGCCATTTCTTTTCACCTGAAAAACAATACCGCAGATCTCCCACTGTAACAAGGCTTATCACAGTCCCGAGCCAAACCCTTTACAATGTAAATTCTAACCTTTTACAATATCTACTGCAAACTGATATTCAGAAAAGAACAGAAAAGATACAATGGCAAATACAAACATTACATAGAGGATTTTCACCCTGGAAACCCAAACCGGGAAAACCATCATATATTATATTCATACATTGTGTTACATTGTTTACAATACAATATACATATAGGAGCCAACGGCATCCAAAACCCTAACCCAATGACCTGGATTAGTCTAAAACCCTAATTCCTTAACCGGAAATAGAAAACCATCAGCAAAAAACCATGTGCCGAAAAACCACCTAAATATCATGTGGTCCCGGAAATATGTTGTCCTGGTAATATGTCGTCCCGAAAATATGTCGTCCCAAAAAAAACAATTTCGGGGGCACTGCACCCCCCTGCGCGCCCAGCACAGACGCTCAGACACTACTACTCGTGCAAAGAATATAACACATACCCAACAAGAACATGCCCCCACTGATGTTGAAAAGAAATCTAAATGGGATAATAAAAATTATGAAGAACGTGGACTCATTGGAATGACCATCTCTTATGATTTATTATTTCATCTTCAAGGAATTAATGATCGAGATGAAGCTTGGGCTAATCTTGAATCGGTGTTTGGTAAAAAAAATATTATTCGATCCCATAATATTGAAAATCAATTAATGAATTTATGTCCTAATGATTTTCCTTGCATTGACGATTATTTATCTAATCTCAAAACACTTAGAATTGTATGTCAAGACTGTAAAATAGAGTTGGAGGATGGTCATTTCATATATATTATTCTTGCTAAGACTGGTAGTGTATAATCTATGTTTGTATTTACATTTATGCCACCAGAGAAGCTCTGGAGTCTTTTAGAACCCACTCTTGAGTCTTCTTTTTATTCTCTAATTAGAGATCAAGATAAACTTTTGCAACTCAAAGTAATCAGCACTGCAAGTACATCTAACAAATCCTTAGTGTCCAAGTAGAAAGATAAATCCAAGCATCCAAAGAAGCAATATCCTCACCACAACAACAAGCACAACAAGGGTAATCCGAAATAAATACGAACTGAAGAATGGGTAAGACTTAGAACCTGCAAGATAACATGATAATTAATCAAGTTCATGTAAGCTATGTAAATCAATGCATGTGAAAAATTGAATAAGACAAATGAGGATGTGAGAGGAACATTTAAAATAATTCATTAAATGATAAAGGCAAAAAGGAGAGAAGTATAAGGAATGGGAAGTGAAGAGCAATGGCTTTTGGACTTCCCTTACCCCTAGCTCTCCCTATTACTTCACTCTCGCTCATTTCCACAGGGATTTTTTTTGTCTAAGAGAGGAGAGCATTGTAAACTTATAGACTTGTAGAAGAAGAATAGACAAAGCACCATTCGACTCGTTTTCCCAGTTGGATTCCAAAGTAAAATATACACAAGTCCATTATGTGATTGATTATTGTTTCTATCATTCTAAATTTAATTTGTATGGGTACATGGTTCATCATTAAACATTCTTTATTCATGTTGTGGAATATGAGAAGTTAAATACTATGAGTTGCATTTGCAATTATTATGTCACCTATAATGAGAAATTTACATATATATATACTTTGGTATATTGTGCTCAGAAATTGATTTTCCATATAAAAGCTAAAAGAGGATAACCGTCGGATTCTCCACTATCTTGGGAGAATTTCACCTCACCCTGGGTGTCTCATTTAGTTGGGGCATCTCCATCTTGCTAGGCATCTAGATTGTATTTTGAGATATTTTTCATCTTGTTGGGTATCTAACTTGATGATTGGGACATCCTTATCTCTACTGGGTGTTTAATTCACTTGGACACACCATCTACTCTTTGTTTACTCACATTAATTGTTGGGCGCACTCCTTTATGTTCAATGGCATATTAAGAGAGGTCTCACTCATTTATTTAACCATAAGAGAGACTCTACGCAATTTTTTCTTTGTTGTTAATTATATGAGCATGAACACTAGTGCTCAAATAAAATTCCTCATGCACTATTTATATTTTCTATCCAAATTCATTTTGTTGTCCAAACTTGTTATGGGAACCCTAGCGCAAGAAGAGAGCACCATGTATTGTCTCTTGGTCGTTCTAGCACTTAATGTGATCTATAGCTTGAGGAGTAACCCCATATAATATTACTCATTGTCCAAATGTTTATTGTTATCCCCAGCTATTGGAGAGACAACCCATGCATTGCACTTGATGATTACTATGTCTAAATTTAGCAAACCCTAAACCTAATTCAAAGGTGTCTAGGGAATATTTCATGGTTTTCTGGACATCCATATTTATTCCTAGGTTAGTTACATTTATACTTCACGCATATTCACTTTATCATGGTCTAAACTTCGCCCTATTTTTCCACCTTCATCATTATTGTACTTCCTCTATTGTCCACATGTATCACCATTGAATCTGACGTTAAATCCTATGCATGCAAGGATCATAACATTTTTGCACAAGAGTCAGTTGTGTGGGGCGATGGTCATGGGGGGAGTGAGGTGATGATTAAGTTGTGATGGATTTGTGTCTATAAGAAATAAGTATTAAAATGAGTGAACCAACCATGGGAATGAATTTTTTGTAGCCACCACACATTTATATTAATTGAGTGGCATGTGGTCTAGAAGATTATAGAATATTATAAATGATAGTGCTCTCATTTATTATTGTTGGAGCATCTGTCCTAGTATTTGTTAATGTATGAAGGTGTCATCACTAATGTGAGAGAATCATATCCTTGATATAAGTGATTCGACCTCTGAGTGATGAAGAATTAGTATATATACAGCTATATTGAAAACAACCGCCAATCAGAATGATGGATTATATGACTGTGTGTGTGTGTGTGTGTGTGTGTGTGTGTGTGTGTGTGTGTGTGTGTGTGTGTGTGTGTGTGTGTGTGTGTATTCGTTTGTTGTTGGAGTATTAAAAGAGAGTTTCATGTTGGTACTACAATTACCATAAACGATTGGTTGCTCGAAAGGATAGGAAAATCACTAAACTCAAGTGCAGAGGACTAAGGCTTGGTATCCCTAGGTAAAAGAGAACCTTATGCAAAGCATCAAGGATAGAAGATCGAGATAGAGTTCAAAAAAAAAAAATCCTCACAATTATCCATGTTGGTGAAGCGAGTGGGTTATAATCCCATTGATTACGGATCAGATAGTATCATATCAGTTGCATCCTTGATTGAGACATTTCTTCCAGAACTATGAACACAATATTTCAAACCCCAACATGGAAAAAGTAAGTAACGATAAGTTGGAAGACTTAAGAGCCAGCAATGTCGAGCTTAGAGAAGAGAGCAAGATATTGAAAGTGTGGGTTAATATGTTTAACCAAAGGATAGCAGAGATGGAGAAGAACATGGAGACCTATTCCAAATTTCTTCCATTACTCAAGAAGAAAATTAAAGAAGGTCAAGACTCCCTCGTATCAGTCAGAACTATTGGGACAAGCACAGAGCCCAACCTGTGTGCCTTGGTGAGAAGGTCATCCAGATGTACAACTGGCAGGAGGATAGGCTTAGGAATATGATGACATAGTTGCAACAAGATTTGGCATAGGAAGAGAAGGTCTTGGAAAGGATTCAAGTAGATATCCAAGATCATAGAGTAACAGGGAAACCTTCCATTTTCACTGCAGATGCTAGCACCATGACTGATACCACCTTGGTAAGATCATCTTCCATGGAAACCTCTCAAGAGAATCTTGGTGAATTCGAGAAGCATACCAAGATCATTGGATCTAAATTCCTAAATCAAATGGGATATGATGGAAAATGGATAGGAAAGAGGAGAAAAGGCATACTGAACCCCATCGTAGTCACACCCTGGGCCAATCATGAAGGCCTAGGCTTTGATGGCAGAAGTGAAACTTCCATCGCCATGAAAAAAAAAATTGTGTGAAGGAAGTAGACATGTTGAAGTTGGATTGCTCATCAAGAGAAGGAGAAACAGTAGTGAGTGAAGGTGTCAAATCCCCTCACCTCATCCTTGTCATAGATTGAAGGAGAGCAGTGATGAGGAGATTTTACAAACTCATCCCACACCTACACTTAGAGACAACAACAATACAATCATTCAAATAAAGGAGAAGAACAATACTAGGAGGTCCAAAAAAATTCATCTTTGTCATTATTTCAAGAAGAGATGCCATATCAAAGACCTTTGTTGGCATGTTGATGCATTCTCACATTGTGGAAAGAAAGGCCATTGTGAGGTATCATGTTGGCAGAACCAAGCCATGTTCCGCAGGCCTAATTTTTTCCATAAGTTGAATGAAAAGAAGTCTCCTCCAGTCTGGCAGCATACACAGAGGCACGTGGAGAGGAGGAGTATGAAAACCAATCCTTGTAGAAACCATGTGAAATTTTTCCACCACTGAAATTTGAGTGGACATTGGGAAATGAAGTGTTGGATACTTCACCTAGAGATTCACCCTAGACAGCACATAGCTAGAAAAAGAGTGTGGAGAGTGAAGAGTATAGGAGGTGAAGAGATTCCTACATCTCTAGTTCAAGGAGAAGATGTTTTCCAAGGGTAGATAGTAGCATCGGAGGTCTGCATCACTATTGAAGAGGACAGTGGATGGATTCCAACCACTAGGGAAACACCATTCCAATTTCTACCTACAATTTTCCAATAGAAGTTTTCCTTCCTAAATATGTGCCAGAGACTGATGAATGGGGTCAATAACCTTGGAGGGAGGAGTTCTTGAGAACTCCTTGATGTGCCTTGCAAGCATGTGTAGGCACTAGAGATTTGTTTCCATGCCATGAAGCAATTGATCCTAGCATAGGAATGCAACACTTGAGGAGTTGTTAGGTGGTGATATCATGTTGGTGTCACACTGAAGAGACCAGCATTCAATTAGGATTTGTTGATAGTCAAGACGGACCATCTCCGAGTCAAAGAGGGAGATGGGAATGAGTGTGGAGTCTAGAGTTCAAATTTGATGATTGCACAAATCCAAGAGTTAGTGATAATATTTTTTCACTACAAGAACAAGCAATCTAGAGCCATAGCCAAGGACCAGAACCAGTAGCTAGAGCTAGAGCCATAGTGAGAGTTGTATCCAGGAGCCAATGTCAGAGCCACATTCCAGAGAAGTAGACAGCACTGATCCAGATTGGTTTCCTAGAGATTTTGGAGACCAAAAAGCTTTTCAATGGGGAGCTATGATCTGAAATAAATCCATACTAAAGAATGGGTAAGACTCAACCTGCAAGACAATGTGACGATTAATCAATGTCATGTAAGCTATGTAAATCAATGCACGTGAAAAAATGAATAAGACAAATGAGTATGTGAGAGGAACATTTAAAATAATTAATTAAACGATAAAGGAAATAAGGAGAGAATTCTAAGGAACGGGAAGTGAAGAGCCATGGTTGTTGGCCTTCCCTTAACCCCTAGTTATCCCTATTACTTCACTCTTGCTCATTTCCAAAGGTATTTTTTTTGTCAAAGTGAGGAGAGCATTGTAAACTTATAGACTTGTAGAAGAATAATAGATGGAGCACCATTCAATCGGTTTGCCCAGTTGGGTTCCAGGGTAAAATAAATGTGTCCATTATGTGATTGATTATTGTATCTATAATTCTAAATTTAATTTGTATGGCTACATGGTTCGTCATTAAACATTCCCTATTCATGTTGTGGAATATGAGAAGTTAAATATTATGAGTTGCATTTGCAGTTATTCTATCACCTATAATGAGGAATTAAATATGTATATATATATATATATATATATATATATACTTCGGTTTGTTGTTCTCAGAAATTGATTTTCCATATAAAAGCTAAAAGAGGATAATCGTCTGATTCTCCATTGTCTTGGGAGAATTTCACCTCACCCTCGGTGTCTCATTCAATTTGGGTGTCTCCATATTGTTGGGCATCTAGATTGTATGTTGAGACGTTTTTCATCTTGGTGGGTATCTAACTTGATTGTTGGGACATCCTTATCTCTATTGGGAATTTAATTCAATTGGATTCACCATCCACTCTTTGTTTACTCACATTAATTGTTGGGTGCACTCCTCTCTATTCAATGGCACCTTAAGAGAGGTCCCACTCAATTATTTAACTAGAAGAGAGTATCTACACATTGTTTTCTTTGTTTCTAATTATATGATCATGAACCCTAGTGCTCAAAGAAAATATCATGTGCATTATTTCTATTTGCTATCCAAATTCGTTTTGTTGTCTTGTTGTGGGAACCCTAACACAATAAGAGAGTTACATGCATTGTCTCTTGGTCTTTCTATCACTCAATGTGATCTCCAGCTTGAGAAGTAATCACATACAATATTCCTCATTGTCCAAATGTTGCTTGTTATCCCTAGCTATTGGAGAGACAACCTATGTGTTGCACTTGATGATTACTATGCATAAATTTAGCAAACCCTCAACCTAATTCCAAGGTGTCTAGAGAATATTTCATGGTTGTCTGAACATCCATATTTATTCCTAGGTCAGTTAAGTTTCTATGTCATGCATCTTCACTTGCTCATGGTCTGATATTCACCCTAGGTGTCCACCTTCATCACTGGTGTACTTCCTCTATTGTCTACATGTATTACCATTGAATATAAAGTTAAATCCTATGCATGCTAGGATCATAACATTTATGCACAAGAGTCAGTCGTGTGGAGAAATGGTCATGGGGGGAGTGAGGTGGTGATTGAGTTATGATGGATTTTTTCTATAAGAAACAAGTATTAAAATGAGCGAACCAACCATGGGAATGAAGTCGTTGTAGCCACCACATATTTATATTAATTGAGTGGCATGTGGTCCAGAATATTATAGAAGATTATAAATGATAGTGCTCTCATTTTTTATTGTTGGAGAATTCATCCTAGTCTTTATTAATGTCAAAGGGTGTCATCATTAATGTGGGAGCAACATATCCTTGATATAAGTGATTAGACCTACGAGTGATGAAGAATCAGTATTTATACACTTGTATTGACCAATTGAAATGATGGATATATGAATATATGTATTTCTTTGTTTTTTGGAGTATTAAAGGAGAGTTTCAGATTGGTACTACAATTACCACCAACGATTGGTTGATCGAAAAGACAGGCCAAGCACTAACCCAAGTGAAAAGGACTAATTTTTGGTAGCCCAAAAGAAAGAGAACCTTATGCAAAGCCTCGGGGATAAAAGACTAATATAGAGTTCAGAAAATTAATTCCACACAGGTATCCATGTTGGTGAAGTGAGTGGATTACAATCCCCTCGATTACGGATCAAAGGGTCCCAAACTCTCTCAGCCAGATTTTTCTCCTAATGGTGAAAAATGAGAAAAATCTAAAATTAATAAGATCGGTCGGCATTGTAACTTTTGTGGGTGAGATGGTCATGTGGATTTTTTTACTTCCCAAACTAGTAGCCCTTGGGGGGATGTTATTATTGATGATTATAGTTGCGTTAGACATTCTCCAGAACACAGACTGAGTGAGTCGGCCTGAGAGAAATCCCATGAGTTGGGTGTGTGGTTCCTCTATGAGATGGAGAAGGAATGTTGTGTCCCCCTGTGTGGGGTGAGGAAGCCCATGAGTTGGGTGTGCCCATGAGATGGGTGTGTGGTTCCTCTCTGAGACAGAGATGGAATGTTGTGCCCCTATGTGAGGTGGTGAATCCCATGATTTGGGTGTGTGGTTCCTCTCTGATATGTAGATGGAATGTTGTGTGCCCTTGTGTAGGGAAGCCCATGAGTTGGGTATGTGGTTCCTCTCTGAGACAGAGATGGAATGTTGTGTGCCCCTGTGTGGGGAAGCCCGTGAGTTGGGTGTATCATTCTGAGACAGAGATGAAACAATATATTGGCCTCCTCTATGTAGAGAGTTGAGATGATGTGATACTCCATATGATTCTCACATGTAACGTAGTGAGAAAAATATTTGTTGAGTTGGACATGCCTGTGGATGAGCATAGGTGAACGTGATCCTAGTGGTTGAGCACTAGTGAGTGTGGTTCTTCTGTGAGACATAGTGAGATATAGATGTGGACATCCCTGTGGATGAGCACATATGGATGTGCCCTTAATGGTTGAGCACTAGTGGGTGTATGAGATCCCTTGATATATTGTACAAGATTTAGACTTACCTGTAACCCTATTTGTGATGTAAAGGGTACAGGTCGGCCCCACCATAAATTGAAAGATAATTAATATGGTCATTATTAATTATATTATGAGTTATTGAGGTCGGACCTGTTGTGCCAATAGCCACTATTATTGACAGGTTCAGTCTAATATAAATAAAGGTAAATTCCCCATTGAGGAATCATATCACAAGTGTGAGTTTGGAAATTTCAGCAAACACTTTCTTGGGAAAAGTGTGCACATCTATTGGGTGCTAGTCTTCTAGGGTTTGTGAGAACCCTTTTGTGTGTTATTTATTTATAGTGGTGGAGGTATTTCCCTTAAATAATATAGCAAAGTATTGGATGGGTTTTCTTCCCTTATTGAGAAGGGTTTCCCAGGATACTTCTTTTGTACTTTTGCATGGTGTTTCTTCTTGTGATCTTGTTTGTTGCAACAAATTGTTTATGGTTTAAGTAAAATGATAAAAATGGAATGAACATCATGCTTAAGCCTAGATTATTGAAAAATCAACACAGTATCAAAGCATAGGTCTTTAAGTACCCATTTCATAAGAATTAAAGCAGTCGTCCTCTCTTTTCTGCAAATCTGTATGACCCTCTAGGGTTTCTACAAAATCTGTGCATCCCTCTCTCATTTGTCATTTTCAGCACTTTACACTTGGACATTGAGGTTGAAATTTGGATAAGGGTGTACGGCCTCCCTCAATGCACCTCTGGAGACTCTCAAAGTGAAAATTTGAGGATTTTGGCTTTTTGGCCCTAGGGTTTCTAGGGTTCCACAATTTTTTGCATAATTTTTTATTTTAGGGTTCCTATAACTCATTGAAGGAATGTTTCAACTCAACAGTATTCATGTGACACTCTCAAAGCTCATTGTTGGAATTCATAAGCCCAACAAACACCTAAGGTTGCTAGTCTAACCTAGCCATTAGGTTTTCTAAGTCCAGTTGGCAAGAGTTTGTGAAGAAATCTGAAAATATGAAGAACAGAACCGTAGTGGAATATAGGCTTGATGGATCAAGCAACTTCATCTCCTAGAATTCAAGGCTTCAGATCACCCATGAAGAAGATGATATTTTGAGTGTGATACAAAAGACTTTACCAAAAACAACTATCGATGAAGAGAAGGAAATAAGAAGGGAAGAAGATGTCAAGGTAAGGAAAATAATCATCTACTCAGTAAGAGATCATCTCCTACCTCGTATTTCCAACCTAAAGACAGCTTATGAATTGTATGAAGCACTGAAATATATGTTTGAAAGTGACAACACCCTCAGAGTCCTTACCTTAAAGGGCTAGCTTCAAAGTACCAAGATGACAAAAGGTGATACAGTTGCTACCTTTTTTATGAAGATATTAGAGATCAAAGATCAGCTAGGTGCCATTGGAGAAATCATGTCTGACAGAGAACTTGTCTTATCCACTCTCAACAATCTTCCAAAACATTGGGAACATTTTCTTCAAAGCATCAGTGGAAGGGAAAAATTACCCACTTTTTATCATTTGTGGACAGACTGTACTCAAGAAGAACTTAGACTTAGAAATAGAGGAGTGGAAGACTCCCCTGATGACAACCATGCTCTTGCACTTCATACAAAGAAAGGAGGAATATTCAAAACAAACTTCAGAAAAACATTCAGAGATGAGAATACTTCATCAGCTTCAAGTCATAATTAGAGAAGAGATGTTTCAAATATCCAGTGCTTCAGATGTGACAAATATCGACACTATGCAAGAAATTGTCCAACCAAGAATAAAGGAAGACAATATGCTTCCACCACTGACATTGATCCAGACCCACCTCAAAAGGATGAAGATAAGAGAGATGAGAATTACTTCCTCTAAACCAAATAAAAAATTGAGCATGACTACAAACCCAGGTAAATTGTTTGATCATTAAAATTATAGTTTATTGCATTCTTAATAAGTGAAGGGTATTATCTCTAGTGTGGGATCCCTCATGAATTGGACCATTATGCATGGTATGGGAGTCCAAAACTTTTTTATTAATTATTATGCTAGTCAATAGAGCACCTGAAGACATAAAAGATATAGAAAACAAGTAAAAGAAGACATCCATCCATCAAACTTCAGAGGGAGCCAAACAAAATGAGAAGAAATAAGAGATATTATCATCTCCCTTTTAGCAGTTCAGAGGGAAATAGTTATTGATCCAGTTGCTCCAGTTGATATTCCCAGAAACTTTGTAGTAGGCCATGAAAGGCCTATCTAAAATTGACAAACTATGCAAGGGGTAGAGGAACATATAGTTGATGGAAGTGTTGAGAAATATAAAGTGAGATTTGTAGCCAGAAGATTCTCATAAATAGAGGGAGTTGTCTATGATGAGACATTTGACCCAGTAGTCCGATACACTTCCAACCATCATCCATGTGTTGGAAAATACATCAAATGAATGTAAAGACAGTCTTTCTCAATGGTGGGATTGAGGAAGAAGCTTACATCAAGCATCCAGAAGGACTCGTTAGGATGAGAAATATCATGTGTATAGGTTGAAGAAAGTCCAGAAGCCTTATTGTTGGATACAAGCAAGATTTGACTTCTAATTTCAAGATGAAGGATCTGGGTATGATGCACTACTTCTTGGGAAAAGAATTATGACAGAGGACCAATGAAATTTTTCCTTACTCAAGGTAAATATACAGTGAGGATTTTAAAGAAGTTTAGTATGACAAAATACAAATCCATGTCTACACTGATGGTGATAGATTCGACGAAAATAAATATTGATGATTCATACGAGATTGATCCACATGTGTACCGACAGATGATTGGATCATTGATGTATCTGGTGAACACAATACCTAATATATGTTAGAATAAAATGGATGTGCTCGTTTTACCATTGAAAATATCG
Source organism: Picea engelmannii (assembly GCA_009831015.1). NCBI lineage: Eukaryota > Viridiplantae > Streptophyta > Pinopsida > Pinales > Pinaceae > Picea > Picea engelmannii. The sequence goes on along the minus strand of ML808168.1, from coordinate 95,298 downwards.
CTATTATCACCCAACCATAGGCCGAAGCCACCCTCCGAGCACCTTAACCTTGACAGAGAATCACTCCAGAAGAAAACCCTAGGCTAGATAGCCAAAAAAAGGGTAGTTCTCCTTTCCCCAAGGATAGTGCACCAACAAGAGATGATCAGATAGTCCAAACCCTGACTAAGAGATAGTCCAAGCCAAATGTGATCTACTAGCTACAGCAGCTGCAATGGCAGCTCTCCTCCAAACCTGCGCACAAAATTGGGCACTACAATGTGCACAAGTGTTGCTCTGCAGTTCTGAGACTGTCTGCCAGAATGAAGACTTGCCTCGTGTATTTATAGTAATTATGGCTAACTGTCTAGTCCGACTTCTCATTCTGGGTATCTGTCTGTTCAGTATATATTATTTCTTATGTCTGACTTCTTCTCTTGGAAGCTAATAACCTAATACAAGTTATCTTCTTGAGCCGACATGTCTTCTAGGGTTATTAGCCAACTCATTAGGGTTTATTCTTGCTTCCGGGAGTATTCTATTCTCACCAGGTTTACACATGGAGGTAAATACCTCCCACATCTACCATAATATCAACACTCCCTCCTAGCTAGGGAGGTATTACAGGTAATGGTCTTGAGCACAAAACATATCATTCACCCGGTAGCATCAACATAGTTGTATAGACTATCTCATGACTAGATCATGAGAACCATCATCACCATCAGTGTCATCAGCTGCATCATTTCTTGGAACCATACTCTATCTAAGTAATTAGACATGATGCTCATTCCACATAGTGACACAAGAACCATTCTTATAATCTAGAAGAATAAATGTTCTGAACCATTTTTTGTCTGGGAAATCTCTGTTCATTGATCATCCATCTAGTTGATAATGATTTTCAACACTGTTGATAGTCTTCAAGTCAATTGGAACAATATCATTCAATAGAACAAAATTGTGTCTATCCATAGTAGTACACAACTACAATCTATTGGTATACTACCACACCAAGAATCACATAGATAATTGATAAAATAGTGGAACAAATCCACCATAGTAGTATACATCTACTGTTTAGAAACATACGGTCTTCATAACAATCATTTGATATCAACCTGTACGGAAAAAAAATGTTATGATATAAACTTAATCATCTGGGAAATTCTTCCACTCACATCTGTGAGATATCGAAAGAGTATCTTCCCTAAAAAAGGTAAGACATCAATGATGAGATATCTGGACTATTCTTCTCAAGCAAGGAAGAATAATTGTCGTGGTCTCTGAGCCTGGAACATTCCCCACCCTAAGCCATTCCTTCGACACTAAACAAAGTGTAACCTAGAGAGAATGAGTCTTCCCTAAGGAATGTTTGTCCCTGATTGTTGAACCTAGACCATTCCTCACCCTGGGCCATTCTTTCGACACTAAACAAAGTGTAACCTGGAGAGAATGAATCTGCCCTAAGGAATGATTGTCCAAACCTTTCCAAAGGAAATGATTGTCCTGCACCAACCTCCAAAACAAACCATTCCCCATGTTAACCATAATGGAAAATTTTTGTCTGGGGAGGCAGGCCAGTCTTCTTGAGTAACCCTCAAGAAGAGAGACTGCCCTAGATCACTTCCCATGTTAACCACAATGGAAGTTGTTGTCTATAGTACATCAGCAATCTAGACCATTTTCCAAACTGAAAAATGTTTGTCCATCAGAAATCTCAATCCACTTTCCGAACTGTAAAGAATCTGTTCATCCTGGACCATTTTTCGAACTCAAAAATGATTGTTCTTCAATCAATAATACATCAGTGCTCCCTCCCAACCTAGGAGTCATCTCTTCCTTTTTCAATAAGGAAGTCGTCTCCACAAGCTCCATCTTGAGTACGCAAACTCTTTCATCTTGGACAAAAGCTTTACCAAAATGTCTGCTTATCTGCTCATCTGTGGAGATATGTATTGGAGAACCACTTTCTCCTTTCTTGACTTCATCACAGATAATTTAATGCTTTATTTCAAATGTACTTCGGTATGGAACATTGGTTTTCTCTAAAGGGTTCATGTAGCTCTGATCAATAAAGTATATCATTGTTAGAAAAATTGAACATGTCCATGTGGCACTTCTTCTATCATCATGAGATATTTTTCATGGATTGGAAATCCATCATCCTGATCTTCTCAATAATCATTATGATATAATATCTATGTTTATAGAAAATCTTCACCACGCTTTTGTTGTGCATTGGAGGTTCTCCACCAAGTTATCTTCTTTCATCTGCATACAAGGGTCTCTTTCCGGTATGCTTCAAAGTCTTGAGGTTGCTTTTCATACATTCTTTGTTCAATTGCTCTGGAGAACAGCTTTTGCATTCATATGATGTCAATTGCAGACGATATAATGGCTCATGTAGAGGTATGTCTGGTTTACAAGAAATCATCATAGTCTTCTCCCTCCATCTGGGAGAACCTCTAGTTCTGGATCTCGCAATGCTTACATTCATAAGTCTTTCATACATTATTCTTCATCACAACTTTCAGTTCCTCTTCTTGATTTATTTTAGTGAATTCATATCAGGCTGGTAATCTTGTGATTCTCGATACAATGACTGGTTGTTCTGGCTCTTCTTTCTTTCTTGGAATCTTCATGTTCTTCCTTATGTTTCTCTTTAGCTCTTGGTTCCATGGAGTTTTCTATAGATTCCATGCTCTGAAGATTCCAACTTCTTCCTTTCATCATAGAATCATGGATGTGGATGGACAACCAGGGATACTTTAAGGATTCTCTTCGAAGAAGTCTTCTTCTATGGTCGAACCGAACATGTACTTATTTTCATGTTTTCTACCATGGATATATACTTCATCATCTTCAATGGATCATAGGATTATCTCCCTCCTAATCCTTGCTTCATGTATGAATGCATTCTCTTCTTTTTTCTGATATATAATTGGCTCCCTCCATCTAGGAGAGTCCACGCTTCTGTCTGCATCCTTATTCCCTTCTGCAAAGTGTTATAAATCTTTCTCCAATTTCCTCTTGATTGTTGACTTCTTTCTGTCTTTGCTTCTTCTATGTCTCTTCAGGATTGATAGCTTCCACATGATTTGTTTGATGTATTTCATCCTTTCATGTGTATTATCTGACTTGTATAATGATAGAAATCATTATCTTGTTGTTTTTCCATAAGTATAGTTCTTCTTGGAACATATTATCTTCTAAGAGATAGATATACAAGATATGCAAACAAGATATGAATAATAACTAAGAAGAGTATTGTTATCTTCAGAAGAAGAAGTCTCTTTCATCCTGCTTGGTCTTCTTTGTAGGTTGTTTTTCTTTGGCAACTGATGATTTGTGTTTCTCCTTCCTTTTCTTTAGCTCGGGACAATGATTCTTGTAGTGACCATACTTTCAACAGTTGAAGCATTGTGTTTCTAAAATATCTTTCTCTTGATTTGTCTTCCTCCTTGAACCAAACTTCCTTTTGTTCCTGAAATTCTTGAATCTTGTTGTGAAGGATTGATCATCGTACTTCTTTTGGGGTTTCTCTTTTTCACTGATCCTGGATTCTTCTTGAGCACATCAAGTCCAAAGTTATTCAAATGTAGGATACTCCTTTCTTTAGTTCATTCTTGCGGCAAATGCATCCCACGTCTTGGGAAGACCATTGAGTACTATGTTTACCAATTCCTTCTCTCAAATGATCTCTTCAATGGCTTGTAGTTGATCTCTTAACTGGGAGATCCTCACAAAGTATGATGTTATGCTATCATCATCATTCATCTTCATGTCACAGAGCTCATTCTTTAGACTCATTATTTGTCTAATGTTTCTGATTGAGAAGAGGTTTGTTAGGGAATCGTACATCTTCTTCGATGAGTCAATATGGGAGATGTAGGGTATCAAGTGGTATTTTATATAGTCCACTATGATACTCATGGCATTGATGTCACCATCTTTGAACTTCTACATAACTGCAACGTTTTGCGGTTCCTTCTTTTTTCCTTCTTCAAACTCTGGTTCCACGATATTTCCTTTCACGATATCCAACACTTTGTTCTTGGCAAGGATGAGGTCAATCCTTGTCTTCCACACTCTGAAGTTAGAAGCTCCATATAACTTGTTTTCTGACTTCATAGAGTAGGTCCTGGCTTCTTTGACTTGGTGACTACCACCTAAAATCCCATATGTTTGCTATTGACATGGGCAGTTGCGACATTGTGTTGGGTGCATATTGGCTAAGGACTTTGGGTCCCATTCTCATGAATTTTCAGAACTTAACCATGCAATTCGACCAAGGAGGCCACCAATATAAATTCCAAGGCATCACTGTTGGTTCACCTGAGGTCATAAGTTCTCATCGCATGGAAAAACTGCTCAAAAAAGGTCATTCTAGTGTCATTGCCCAACTCCACGCCATACAAGCCATAGAGACACCCCTAGTGCCCCAATACCTACAATCCCTCCTTTCTAAACATCAAATGGTATTTTCCACTCCCCAAGGACTCCCTCCTTCCCGCAGTGTCCATGATCATTCCATTCCCCTTGTCCCAGGAAGCCTTCCCCCCAATATACGTCCATATCGCCACCCCTTTGCACACAAAAATGAAATTGAAAAA
>ML808168.1:0-31693 GCA_009831015.1 Picea engelmannii | reverse complement strand
CTTTTAACATTAGGGCCGACCTGACACTTTCTTATTTTGTAATTCTTTTCTTTAATTATTTTCAGGGCCTACATGTACTTCCTTCTTCAATTCACTTTGTCATCTTCAAAAATTCATTTCTCCTCAACCATGAGGATCCACTTTACATGCCACATACCATCGGAAACAACATGATGTCTACTATCCATTCATGGTTGTTGTATATGCATGTGCATTGTCCTTCATGTCCAAATACCTTTATCAATCTTGCGGTCCAAATCCCATGACTAGGGTTGACATCAATGACAACAACCAATCTTCCAACAAATGCATTAGGCCAAGGTCTTTCATCTCAAATTCTGAGGTGATATTCTTCTTACATTCAGTGACGAGATTTTCTTCTCCAATTAAGAATAAGTCATCCACATACAACAAAAATATCACCGGCTCATCATTCATAACCTTGAAGTAGAGGTTAGAATTGGCTTTACTCTTGGTAAAGTCCAAGCTCGTCAGAAAACTGTCTATCCTTCCATACCAAGCTCTAGGAGCTTGCTTCAACCCATACAGATCCTTCTTCAACTTGCAGACATGAGTCTTCCTGTCTTCAACTTCAAATCCTTGAGGTTGTTCTATATACACTTCTTCTTCGATGACACAATTTAGGAAGGTTGTCTTTACGTCCATCTGGTGTAACTTCCACTTCATCATAGCTACAAGGGCTATGGTGGTTCTAATCTAAGTGTATCTGGCTACAGGAGAAAATGTCTCTTCATAGTCAATGCCTTCCTTTTGAGAAAATCTACGAGAGACAAACATTGCCTTGTACTTCTCAATACTTCCATCAACAACATGTTTTATTTTGAAAATCCATTTGGAAGATACCGCATCCTTGCTCTTTGGTCTGGGAACTATTTCCCATACATCATTATTCATAATGGATTGGTATTCTTCTGTCATGGCTTTTTCCCATTCTTTCTTTTGAATGGCTTCTTCAAAGAAGGCAAGCTCCTTCTCTAAGAGATCACACATCAAGTCCATATAACTGGAGAATGGCTTAGGTCTCTTCACTTGTCTCGTGGTTCCTTCGGGAACACCATACTTCTCTCCATATTGAATAAGCTCCCTAGCCCAAGCAAGTTTTCTCTTATGGAAGATCTTCATCTGAGGGGGTTCTTGAAATTCTACTATGTCATGATCTTCTAGAATTTCCTCATCAGGGGAAGTTATGACTTTCCTCACTGGTTCTGCAATTCTGGGAACTTCCCTCACTTCAACTCCGGGAGCTACAGGTTCCTCTTCATATACTTCTTCAAGATAACATCTTTTGGATTTATTGAGTGTTGCATCTTCATCAAAGGTCACATCCCTACTGATCTCAATATGATGGTGGCCTGGTATATAAACCCTGAAGGCCTTGGAGACCTCACAATATCCAACAAATATTCCCTTCTTTCCTGAGGTGTCCAACTTGTTTCTCTTATCTTTCGGAATATGTACAAATACTGGGAAGCCAAATATTTTGAGATGGCTTACCTCTGGCTTCTTTTCGGAGAACATCTCTTCCAGGGTCTTGAACCCAAGTACACTATGGGACAATCGGTTTTGTACATATACTACTGTTTTTGCTGCTTCTGCTCATAAACACATCGGAAGATCTTGATCATGGATCATGGTCTTCACTGCTTCCATTATAGTTAGGTTCTTTCTTTTTGTTACACCATTTTGTTGAGGATTGTAGGGAGTGGTGAGATCTCTCTTGATCCCAACCTCTTTGCAATAGTTAAAAAAATATTTTGAGGTGTATTCTCCTCCATTATCCAACCTGAGTATCTTGATCTTTCTTTCATAAAGATTCTCTATCAAGGCTTTGAATTCCTCGAATTTACTGAACACTTCATCTTTTAATTTCAACAAATAAACCCAGGTTTTATGAGAATAATCATCAATAAAAGATACATAGTATACATACCCACTGATGGAGGATAACGGCATTGGGACACACACCTCCGAGTGAATGAGTTCTAGTACTTCTTTTGTTTTGCTGTCTCTCTTTGCAAAAGGGTTCTTGATGTTCTTCCCTTGCGCACATCCATCGCACACACCTTCATGGTTAACCTTGAGTTCTGGTAGACTTGTAAATGCCTTGCATACATATAGTGATGCGTTGTAGTTTATGTGTGCTAATATTCTATGCCAAAGTTCACATGGATTCTCAATGGCATGGGTCATGACTACTTCTGTGTGACCCTTTAGTTTATACAAGCCACCTGTTACAAATTATTTTCATCATCCCTATGACCGTTAATGATGTAAACCTATATGCTGCCTTCAGAGGGGTCAGTGGCTTGAGTTCCTGAAGAAAGAAGGGAGAATAAATTTTCATGATAAAATAAGTTGCATTCTCCTTTGTAAAAACCCTATTAAAGAGGATGTTCACAGGTTGTTATATAGGCAGGGTGCGAAAATGCTTGATTTTCGCAGGCTTCACCATAGATAGGTCGTGAAGTGTTCGTAGGTTTCTATATAGGCAGGGTGCGAAAATGCTCATACGTGGGAGAAATGAGCATCTTCTCGATGCTTCTAGAAGGAGAAACTTCCATGGTGAGGTGGCATCCGAATGGTTTGGATCTTACTCACTTTCATGATTTAGTGGGATCATCCTAACCTCCTCACCTTATACTCTTCAAATTATAAAAGGAGAGGAGCTCTCATGGAGAAAGTTAGCTTTTGATTTTGGAGCTTGGATTGGATTGAGCTTTGGAGATTGTTAGCTTGGCTAGATGAGCCATTTTGTCAAGATAGATTGTAAATATTATCATATCTATGCTCTCAGAATTCTTGGAGTGGAAGTGTGTGGGGAACGAAGGACAGTTAGAAGGGACCTTACGACATCAAGGCCATGGTTGTAATCTTTCTTTCACATTTAATATGATATAGTGATATGATTCTTTCTTATAAAGCTTGTTGTGTTTTATTGTATGATTCCTTGATCATGTACATAGGTTTATATTGTGTTTATGCTATTACTGTCACTTTGGTTGGTTGCATTCTTTTGCAATATCATCATTGTATGAGTGTTGGAACAGAGCTAGGATGGCGATGGCGATGGCGAGAGGAAGTGACATTTAAACGATATGTCACCTATCCCTCTTTAGTTAGTAAATTCAATATTTAAAACTTAAGGAAAGCGTCATGTTCTGGTGTGTTTTGTTCTAGATCTAGGTGGATCTAGGGAGATTAGTTAGTGTCCACACCTACTGATTTATCCAATAACACCACCTTCTTCATTTCCAATGACGATTGCTTCTTTCATGGTTTATCCTTTTGCCCACATGAGAATTTATCCATCTATAAAGGCAATTCTGAAGCCTTTCTTTTCTAAACCAGATATGGAGAGTAGGTTTTTTTTCAAACCTGATACATAGAGTACATCCTTCATCTTCATTGGAGTCCCTAAATTAAGCTTGTAGTTTTATTCTCCCACTCCCTTGATAGGGTATTGATAATCATCTCCAAGTGTAAATTTATGAGAAAACTTATTTTTTGAAAGGCAAGAGAGAACATCTCTTTGACCTGTCATGTGCGTGGAAGCACCACTATGAATGAGCCAAGTGTCCTCTCCAGGTGTTACTGATCCTGAGAGGGTCGAGTTTAAGACATAGTCTTTAATTCGTTCTCTTAACATCTTTGCAGGTGGCTCTTCATCTTCAACTGCATGGGCATGATGCCTCTTTTTTTTCCTCTTGTATTCTTCTCATCTATCTGGACAATGTCTCACAATATGTCCCATCTTGTCACAATGGTAGCACTGGACAGATGAGTAATCTCTTTCCTTTCTTTGTCCTTTCTTCTAGAATCTCTTTGGTTGAGGTTCTTTATGACTGAATTTGTTTTGGGGGTGAGACTCTTTATGAGTTTCTTTCTGGAAGTAAGACTTTTTTCTTCCTCCTTTAGTGTGAATAGCTAGGGCTTTATCTTCGTCTCTTGAAAGTAAAGCTTCCCGGTTAGCTACTCTTGATTCTTCTTGAATGAATTCTTCCCACAGACTGTCAAATAGTAGTTTCTCCTTTCTTGCACAAATGGTTTGGATGAATGCATCCCAAGGTCTTGAGAGACCATTAAGGGCCATCATTATAAGTTCGTCTTCGTCTATAGCATCTCCGATCGCTTCTAGTTTTTCTTTGAATTGAGATATTCTGGAGAAATATTCTTGGATTGATTCTCCTCTCTACATCCTTGTATTCTTGAGCTGAGTTCTTAGATTCATCTTCCGATGTATGTTCTTTCCTTCATATAGTCTGGTTAGGGCATCAAAAATTTCTTTCATAGTCTTCTTCGATGACACTTGAGGAATCAAGTGATCTTTGATCGAATCCGCAATGATTCTTTTGTCCCTAATCATGTCCTTGTGGTGTTTTGCTTTATCTGTAGCATCAATGGGTTCTGGTACTTCTTCTTTGATGAATCTTGGTAGGTCATTCTCTTCAAGAATGAGACCAATCCTATACTTCCAAGAACGAAAGTTTTCCACACCTTCCATCTTGTCAACAAGCTTAGTGCTTGCATACATCTTTTACCTGGGGCTAGGAAAATGACCAAAAATGAAAATGCTCAAAATTAAATTTTGAACTTACCAGGAGGTGCGCTTGGCTGAGGCGAGTAGCCTGGTGTGGTTAGATTTCAGAAAATCCAACTTTTACCCCTCCAAACTTGATCTGTGGATTTATGGACTTGTGCTTCTAGTACTCTGGTACTTTTGGTACTCTGATTTTTTGGTACTTCTGGTACTTTGTGAAAACTAGGGTTTCACTTTCCGGGAGATCTAGCCACTGAAAAGTTGCATTGAGGATGCCAAAGTGATCCTTGAGGAAGGACACACTTTTCTAGATTATTTTGGGGCTGAAATACTTCTCCAACAAAATCCCTAATTTGCATATATGACAACAATGACGTTTTTCACTTTCTCTTGTGAAAGATGTTCTCTTCAGCTTAGCTCTGATACCATGTTAAGGTTTAAGCTATTATTAGGTTTATTTTCATTTCAATAGATAACAATAACATAGATAGGATCACTGAGAAATACACAATCACACGAGACACATCATTTATCTTGAGAAACCCTCATGGGGGAGAAAACCCAGAAAAACTTCCTTAATATAGATAGCCAATACAATGTCGAGAGATAACTCAAACAAATACATAAAGTCCTCTCCAAGAAGTGCACCTCTCTCTCTCTCTATTATTCGTCTCCAAATGAAACTCCAAACTTGCGCTCTGATGAACAAGTGAGTGTATGTACAAGTGAGGCACTAGCCTATTTATTTATACAAATTGGCCGGTGACTTTTCACTGGCAAGGCTGACTTCTCAATCTGGGTGGTTATAACCACCTTTAATTAATCTGGGGGTCGTCTTCTCATTCTGCCTATTACAATTAGAGTTTTACCAATTCACAAAAGGGGATTTGGTTATTTACAATACCCGACATGATCAATCTACAAAAGGGGATTGATCTAATGAATAATATATCAATAATAAATAGAATACTCTTTACAGTTACATTGTTTCAACACATTCGAGGATTATTATTTCAAACTATTTAAATATTTTTTTTATTTGTTTTAACATTTAATATATATGAGGTTAAAGTTAAGATGGTCTTATGTTAATGGAAAACCTATATAATCAGATTAAACTTTAAAAAATGCAATTAATCTATGTTATCTTTAATATGTTATGTCAAATACTTTGTGTCAAATATTATAGTGAGTTTTTGATGCAATCACCCTCAATTATGTACTCAACCAACTACAAAATCATGTTTCTTCCCATAAAGTGCACAACTAACAATGTACTAGCACTAACAAAAATTAACAACTTAAACAATGCCAAGAGGAATTTAAAATCACAGTAAAAGGAAACAAGAGACAACACCATTAAACATGGACTTGAGATTATTTATTAACAAGACAAAATTTTTCTCTTACATCCTCATCACATTACTAGAGAATCTGGCATAGTTCTCATTATGATTTAATGCATTGGTGCATGTTCGCTATTCCATGTTGTGAACCCAAAAATGACATCAGTTCCTCTACTCTATTTCTCCTATAGATGTTCCTTCTCTGTCTCCTCTCTTTTGTCTCTTTTCCCCAAGGCAAAATTTTCAAACCCCTTCTCATTTTCCCTTTTCTCCTCTCCTTTCTTAGAATCCAGATAGTTTTGACTGTTCCATTTCTCCAACCGTTTCTCCATCCAATCGACTTCCTCTTGTAATTTGTCCACCAACTTCCACAAATCCCTCCTAAGACATGTGGAGTTACGACCCTCCAAATTCCACTAAATCTTCCCAAGAAACATGGAGTCATGGCATGACATAACCACAACACTATAACATAAATTGTAGCATGCTTAGAGTTGTAGTGCTAGTGTTGCAACAATGTGATTTACAACATGGGTGTTGCAACAACATATGTTACAACACTGGTGTCACAACAATGTGATTTACAACACATGTGTTGCAAAAATGGTTGTTACAACACTGGTGTCACAACAACATGATTTACAACATGGGTGTTGTAGCAATGAGAGTTGCAACACTGGTAGAATTGGTGTTACAACAATGGGATTTGCAACATTTATTTCACCATACAATTTACTAGCTTGAAATTGAAATGTTTTTGGTTGATGCAGATTTCTTAAGGCCAAATATGCTCTTGCATCAGACATCCTTGGTAAGAAAACATGAGCTCTAGCTCATGTAGATGCAACTATAGATTCTACAGAGGATGAAGATCCTCATAGGCGTGCTAACTCATTTTATGAAATCCATGATTCATCTCCAGAACCCCCGTTTCTCCACTTAACTAGATATTAATAATATTCTTTATTGTGGGTCCTTTTTCTAACACTCTTCGCAAAAAGGTACCTTCTTCTTCATTCTCTCCTCCCTCATGAAACTCGTACAATTCAACCACATTGAATATTGGAGAAATGTAAAAATCCTTCGACAACTCTAACTTATATGCATTATCATAAATATTTCTTAGAACTTGACATGGTCCAATTTTCTTGTAATTGAGTTTACTATATGTACCACCGGGAAATATTTCTTTCCTTAAATGTTCCATTACCAACTCTCCTTCAAATTTTTTTTGTCTTCTTCACAAATCTTTTACTTGCTTATACCTAGTATTGCTTTGTTGTAGTTTCCTCTTAACTTGTTCATGCATTTCTTGTATGCTCTCTGAAAACTCACTATCAACACTCCTTTTGTCCTCCAGATTTGGAAACTTAACCAAATCAACAATACCTTTTAGTGATTTGCCATAAATAACCTGAAATGGACTCTTACCCATATCTAATTTTCTTGTAATTGAGTTTACTGTACATACTTTTGGGAAATATTTCTTTCCTTAAATGTGACATTACCAACTCTCCTTCTTCAAAAACCTTTTGTCTTCTTCACAAATATTCTCCTTGCTTATACTTGGTTTTTCTTTGCTGTAGTTTCCTCTTAACTTGTTCATGCATTTCTTGTATGCTCTTTGAAAACTCACTTGCATCAACACTCCTTTTGTCCTCTAGATTTGGAAACTTAACCAAATCAACCATTCATTTTAGTGATCTTCCATAAATAACCTGAAATGGACTCTTCCCCATAGATATTTTAATTGAATTTTTGTAAGCAAATTCAACATGGGCCAAGAACAAATCCCATTTTCCTGTCTTCTCTCCACTAAAAATCCTCAACAAATTCCAAAGACTTTGATTAACCACCTTGGTCTGTCCATCCATTTGTGGATGACATGTAGAATTGTACGACAACTTGGAACCCACTTTCTTCCAAAGTGTCCAATAAATCTCGTATCCCCATCGAAAGTGATAATTCTTGGTAGTCCATGTAACCTCACAATCTCTCGGAAAAATAAAGCAACCACTTAAGTAACATCATTAGTCTTCTTACATGGTATGAAATGTGCCATATTTGAAAACCTTTCCACTACAACCATCACATAATCATGACCACTCTGCATCCTAGGAAGTCCCCAAATGAAGTCTATACTTATATCTTCCCATGGTCTCTCGGGTACCAGAGATGGTGTATATAACCTTGTGTATTGAGTCTTTACTTTTACTAATTGAAAAATTCTATAGCACCCAACAAAATTTTTAACATCCTTATTGATGCCAGGCCAAAAATATCTTTCCTTGACCAACACCATGGTATTATCAACACCAAAATGTCCACCCAAACCTGCTATGCAACTCTCTAACAAGATTTAGTTGCAATGAACTTCATGGAATGCACACACTTTGGTTTTTAAACAAAAATCCTTCTTGGATGTGGAAATCCAAATACGGTGTTCTATCAATTCTCCAAGGCGCTTTGCATGCTTACAAAGCCTCAACAAAATCCATGTCTTTTGCATACAACTATTTCATACATTCCTAGATAAAAACTTCAATTGACAAAGTATTCAAAAACATTATTCTCTGGCTTAATGCATTTGCAACCTTATTCAAATTTCTAGACTTGTGCTTCAAAACAAACAAGTAACTTTGCAAAAATTCTATCCATTTGGAATGCTTTTGATTTAAATTACCTTGACTATTGATGTACTGCAAAGCCTTGTGATTAGTAAATAATACAAACTCCTTTGGTAGCAAGCAATGTTGCCATTTCTTCAAGGCTTCTACAATAGCATAAAACTATTGATCATAAACGTAGTACTTCTTCTTAGCATCATTCAATTTCTCAATGAAGAATGCAATTGGCCTTCCTTCTTGGCTCAAAATTGCTCCAATAGCTAAATAACTTGCATCATATTCCACTTGAAATACTTTATTGAAACCTGGAAGCACCAAAACTGGTTGTTCAGTTACCTTTTTCTTCAAGTCCTCAAATGACTTCATGGATGCTGCTATCCACTTGAAAATTCCCTTTTTCATACATTCAATAAGTGGTGCACAAATCTCGCTGAAGTTTCATAAAATTTTTCTATAGAAGCTAGCCAAATCATGGAAAATTCTCACATAAAATGTACACATAGGTGTTGGCCACTCCAAAATAGCCTTTTCCTTTCCAGAATCCATCTTCAAGCCTTCATTGGAAATCACAAATCCCAAGTACAATAACTCTGTTGATATTATGGTAGCTACGGGAGGTATTAACCTCCATGTGTAACCTTTGAAGAGATTAGAATATTCTAGTAAGCAAGAGGAATCCTAAAACATTGGATAATAACCCTAGAAGACAAGTTGACTCAAGAGAATATTTAATATTGAGTTATTATCCTCCAAGAAGAGAAGTCGACCCAGTCAAATGAGATGGAGAAGTACAAATAGAGGGAGTTAGATCTCATTTGTCACTCACTCACTCACTCAAAACTACATAAGGATGAGAAGTGCACATGAATGGAGGAAAGCTGCACTTGCAACATTGGTGACTTGGTCTCTTGGTTATGGTTTGGACTTTCTTCTTTGTCTTTGGTTATTCTTTCTTAGTGATCTAGTCTTGGAGAAAGGTGCACTACCTTGGATTGGCTATTGGTCTGCTTCAGGAATTATTTTGTTTGTCAAGGTTAAGGTGCTTGGGGGTGGCCTTTGTGCCTATGGATGGGTGAAGATATTTATATATTGTCTACGGTGAAATGAGCACACCCTATTTTTTCTAATAGGTTATGGGCCCGCACTATCTTTAGATAGTCTAACTATTGGGAGATAGATTGGGAGAATTTGCTCAGTTGTAGTTGCAGTTGCAGTCAGAGTTTTGCTGCAAAAATGAAACCCTAACCCTCTTGTTGAGGCACCTTAAGTGAAGAGCTTGACCTATTTTCTAGATAGCCTAGTGCACCTTAGCCTAGCACACCTCCTAGTAGTCTTAGCAAGCCAAGGCATCAAGTTTGATTTTTTGGTCAAAATCAAAGGTTGACAAAGTCAAAGTAGTCATGACTTACTCTATGAAGTCAGAAAACAAGTTAGAAGGGGATTCCAACTTCAGAGCATGGAATAAAAGGATTGACCTCATCCTTTCCAATAATAAAGTGTTGGATATCATGAAAGACAAGATCATCGAACCACAATTTGAAGCAGGAAAAGAGAAAGAACCTCAAAACATTGCAGTTATGGAGAAGTACAAGGATAATGACATCAATGCTATGAGTATTATAGTGGAATTTGTAAAGGACCATTTGATACCCTACATTTCTCATCTTGACTCATCTAAGAAAATGCACGATTCCCTAACTAACCTCTTCTCAGTCAGAAATATTGGACAATTAATGATTTTGAAGAATGAGCTTCGTGGCATGAAAATGAATGATGATGACAACATAACATCATACTTTGTAAGAATCTCTCAGTTAAGAGATCAACTACAAGCTATTGATTAAATCATTTCAGAAAAGGAACTAGTAAATATAGTACTCAATGGCCTTCACAAGACATGGGATGCATTTTCTGCAAGCATGAACACAAGAACAAAGTATCCCACATTTGAAGAAATTTGGACTTTCCGTGCACAAGAAGAATCAAGGATTAACACAAAAGACAAATCCCAAAAGGAAGATGATGATCAAGCCTACACAACAAAGTTCAAGAAATTTAAGAATAAGAAGAAGTTTGGCTCAAGGAAGAAACCAAATCAAGAAAAGGATATGTCAAAAATACAATGCTTCAACTTCCGAAAATATGGTCACTACAAGAACCAATGTCATGAGTTAAAGAAAAGGAAGGAAACACACAAAGCAACCGTTGCCAAAGAAAATGAACCCTCAAAGAAAGTAAAGCAGGATGAATCAAACTTCTTCTTTTAGACAAGGTAATAATATTCTTCTGTAACCTAGTCCTTGTACATACCATGTTTACATAGTTCCTATACATATCGTGTGTATCTATTTCTTAGAAATAAGATGATCAATGAAACAAAACCTATGGAATAATAACAAGATAAGGTTTGCTACTAGTCAAGTAATGTATCTGAAAAGGATGAAGTACGTTGACGATATTTGGTGAGAATTCCTATGGAAGCTATTATATAAGTAACAACTGCCAGATGGACTACAATCGGAATCAAAACCTGAAGAGACCCAGAAGGAGTCAGACCAGAAAGAAGTCAGTAATCAAGAGGAAACTAGAATAGAGTTGTGGCAATTTGCAGAAAGCAATAAGGATGCAGATGAAATCATGGAATCTCTTAGATGGAGGAATTTGATTACACAATTACAAAAGAAGAGCATGCATTCAGGCATGAAGCCAGGATTAGGAGGGAGATAAACCTAAATGATACGATCCATTGAAGAATATCCGTGAAGACTATGTAATATCTGTCCATGTTTTTCATTGGAAGTAGCAGCCATGATAAGCAACACATGTTCAATTTGACTCTAGAAGAAGCTTTTCTTCGAAAATAATCCTTGAGTATCCTTGGCTGTCCATCTACATTCCTATGATGAAAGGAAGAAGTTGGAATCTCCAGGAAGGAAGGGCATGGAATCTATAGAAGACTCCATTGACCCCAAAGTTAAAGAGGAACATGAGGAAGAACATGAATATTTCAAGAAAGAAAGAAAATCCAGAACAACCAATTATTATGTTGAGAATCATAAGACTACTAGCATGGTTTGAACCCACTAGAAGAAGTAAAGCAGAGGAAATGGAAGGAAACTGTGATGAAGAACAATGTATGGGAGAAATTGTGAAAAAGGCTTATGAATGGAAGCATTGATAGATACAAGACAAGATTCATAACTAGAGGTTCTCCTAGAAGGAGGGAGAAGACTATGATGACATCTTGTTCCAGTAAACCATATATACCACTATCCGAGCCATTATATCTCTTGCAGTATTCGTGGATTCAAGTTTACATTAGTTGGATGTAAAAGATTGTTCTTCCCAATAGAGCAATTGAGGAAGAAGCTTATGTAGAGAAATCTCAAGGTTTTGAGGTATACCAGAAATAGACCCATGTATGCATATGGAAGAATACCTTGTATGGATTCAAGGAACTTGATGCAGAGCATATCATGTACAACAGAAGCATGGAAAAAAATTCCTATGACAGAGAAAGTGTATCAGAATGGTTACTCAGTAGTCCGGGATGATGGACTGCAAATCCATGGTAAACTCCCATGATGACAGATCTGAAGAAGTAGAGACTCTCTTATCTAGTAGACTCTTCCCCATACTAGTAGTTGATTGGCTCCTTGATATATTTGATGAATACTAGGCTAGACATTTGCCTTGATGTGAAAATTTTGATCCAGTTACAGATGGAACCTAGCCATGAGAATTGAATAAATTGCAAAGCATGCCTTGAAATGTCTTCATGGGACGCTTGAGTACATCTACATGGATTTATCGATTCATATTGGGTAGGGAGTGTAGATAAAAAAGAAGTGCTTCTTATATATGTTTCAGTTTGAGATTTGCCATAATATTGTGGGATAGTAGGAAACATAAGTCTATTTCACTCAAAACTACAAAAGCATAGTATATTGCAACTTGTGATGTTTGTACGAAAGTAGCGTGGCTCCACAAGTTGGTTTATGGAATTTATGATCAAGTGATGGATTTGACCGTGATATATTGTGATGATCAGAGTTATGTTCCATGACAGGTCGAAGCACATTGAGATCAAGTATTATTTTCTCCGTGATAAAGTCCAGAGGGGAGAAGTGGTTCTCCAGTATATCTCCACAGATGAGCAGATAACAAATAGTTTGGTAAAATCCTCTGTCAAGTTGGGGATCATGGAGACAACTTCCTTATTGGAAAAGGAAGTGATTACTCTCAGGTTGGGAGGGAGCACTGGTATGTTATTGATTTATGGACAATCATTTTCCATTTCGGAAAATGGTCCAGGTTGGGCAGTTCCTTTCTAGTCTGGAAAATTCGAGATTTCTGACAGACAATCATTTTCCAGTTCGAAAAATGGTCCATATCAGAAAGTCATTTTTGTAATGAAAATGGTTTGATAGATTTCTGATGTACCATAAACATCATTTCCCCTTGTGGCCAGTGTGGGGGAATGGTCTAGGAAAATCATTCTTCTTCGCAGTCACTCTGAGTAGTGGTCAAGTAGAATGGTCCGCCTTGTCGGGAAGTCATTCTTTCGAAGTTCACAATTGTGAGCAGTTTTGAAGAATGGTCCATTTTGGAGGTTGGTGTAGGAAAATCATTTCATTAGGAAATGGTTTGGACATGCATTCCATAAGGTAGACTCATTCTCTCCAGGTTTCACTATGATTAGTGATAGAGGAATGACCCAGTTAGGTGAATGGTCCAGGTTGAGTAATCAAGGACAATCATTCCCTAGGGCCAACTCATTCTCTCCAAGTTTCACTATGATTAGTGCCGGAGGAATGGCCTAGTTAGGTGAATGGATTAGGTTCAAAAATCATGGAAAATTATTCTTCTATGCTTGAGAAGAATAGTCCATATAGCCCATGACTGATGCTTCACTTTCTAAGGGTAGATTCTCTTCCAGATCTCACATATGTGAGCGGAAGAATGGCCCAGATGACTTAGTTTGTATCGTGATATTTTTTATTTAGGTTGATATCAACTGATATGATTGTTGTAGAGACAGTATGTCACTGAACAATAGTTGTATGCTACTGTGGTGGATGTGATCCACTGGTAGTGACTGTGTGTCACTAGTTAGTAGCTGTGTGATAATAAGAGTCGTTGTGTACCACTGGATAGTATTTGTATACTACTATGAATATACACAATTGTATTATATTGGATGAAATTGTTTTGATTTCCATGGAGACTATTTAGTTGGATAGTGATGATGGTGCTCATGATTTGATCATGAGATTGCCTATGTGGCAATGATGATGATACCAGTTGAATGGTTTGTTTTGTGCTCACTATAATTTCCTTTAATACCTCCCTATCTAGGAGGGAGTGTTGATATTATGGTAGCTGTGGGAGGCATTAACCTCCACGTGTAACCTTTGACAAGACTAGAATATTCCGGAAAGAAAGAGAAACCATAAAACATTGGATAATAACCATAGAAGAAAAGGTAGCTCAAGATAATATTTAATATTGAGTTATTAGCCTCCAGGAAGAGAAGTCAACCCATGAAAGTGAGATGGAGAAGTATAAATAGAGGGCGCTAGAGCTCATTTGTCACTCACTCACTCACAACTGCATAAGGATGAGAAGTGCACATGATTGGAGGAAAGCTGCACCTGGAGCAGTGGTGACTTGGTCTCTTGGTTATGGTTTGGACTTTCTTCTTTGTCTTTGGTTATTCTTTCTTGGTGATCTAGTCTTGGAGAAAGGTGCACTACCTTGGATTGGCTGTTGGTTTGCTTCAAAAATTATTTTGTTTTTCAAGGCTAAGGTGCTCGGGGGTGGCCTTTGTGCCTATGGATGGGTGACAATATTTCTATATTGTCTACGATGAAATGAGCACACCTTATTTTTTCTAACAGGTTATGTGCCCACACTATCTTTAGATAGTCTAACTATTGGGAAAATTTGCTCAGTTGTAGTTGCAGTTGAAGTCAGAGTTTTTCTACAACAACAAAAACCTAACCCTCTTGTTGAGGCACATTAAGTGAAGATCTTGACCTATTTTATGGATAGCCTAGTGGGCCTTATCCTAGCACACCTCCTTGTACTCTCAACAAGCCAAGGAATCAAGTTTGAGTTTTTGGTCATAGTCAAAGGTCAACCAAGTAGAAGTCAAAGGTTGACCAAGTCAAAGTAGTCATAACTTACTCTATGAAGTCAGAAAACAAGTTATAAGGGGCTTCTAACTTCAGAGCATGGAAGACAAGGATTGACCTCATCCTTTCCAAGAATAAAGTGTTGGATATCATGAAAGACAAGATCATGGAATCACAATTTGAAGCAGGAAAAGAAAAAGAACCTTAGAATGTTGTAGTTATGGAGAAGTAAAAGGAAAATGACATAAATGCTATTAGTATCAAAGTTTACTTTGTAAAGGACGATTTTTTACCCTACATTTCTCATCTTGACTCATCTAAGAAGATGTATGATGCCCTAACTAACCTCTTCCTAGTTAAAAATATTGGACAAGTAATGATTCCGAAGAATGAGCTCCGTGACATGAAAATGAATGATGATGACAACATAACATCATACTTTGTAAGAATCTCTCAGTTAAGAGATCAACTACAAGATATTGAAGAAATCATTTCAGAAAAAGGAACTAGTAAATATAGTATCAATGGCCTTCACAAGACATGGGATGCATTTTCCGCAAGCATGAACACAAGAACATAGTATCCCACATTTGAATAACTTTGGACTTGCTGTGCATAAGAAGAATCAAGGATTAACACAAAAGATAAATACCAAAAGGAAGATGATGATCAAGCCTACACAACAAAGTTCAAGAAATTTAGTAATAAGAAGAAGTTTGGCTCAAGGAAGAAACCAAATCAAGAAAAGGATATGTCAAAAATACAATGCTTCAATTGTCGAAAATATGGTCACTACAAGAAACAGTGTCTTGATTTAAATAAAAGGAAGGAAACACACGAAGCAACAATTTCCAAAGAAAAGGAACCCTTAAAGAAAGTAAAGAAGGATGAAGCAGACTTCTTCTTCTAGACAAGGTAACAATATTCTTCTGTAACCTAGTCCTTGTACATACCATGTTTACATAGTTCCTATACATATCATGTGTATCTATTTCTTATAAGATAATATGATCAATGAAACAACACCTATGGAAGAATAACAAGATGTTTGCTACTAGTCAAGTAATGTTTTTGAAAAGGATGAAGCACGTTGACAATATTCGGTGACAATTCTCGTGGAAGCTGTTATATAAGTAACAACTTCCAGATGGACCACAATTAGAATCAAAACTTGAAGAGAACCCAAAGGAATCAGACCAGAAATAAGTCATTAATCAAGATGAAACTAGAATAGACTTGTGACACTTTGTAAAAACCAATAAGGATGCAGACGGAAGCATGGAATCTCTTAGATGGAGGGAGATGATTACATAATACCAAAAGAGGAGCATGCATTCAGGCATGAAGCTGAGATTAGGATGGAGATAAACCTAAATGATATGATCCATTGAAGAAAAATCCGTGAAGAGTATGTAATATCTGTCCATGTTTTTCATTGGAAGTAGCAGCCATGGTAAGCAACACATGTTCAGTTTGACTCTAGAAGAAGATTTTCTTCGAAAACAAACATTGAGTATCCTTGGTTGTCCATCTACATTCCTATAATGAAAGGAAGAAGTTGGAATATTCACGAAGGAAGGGCATGTAATCTATAGAAAACTCCATGGACCCCAAAGTTAAAGAGGAACATGAGGAAGAACATGAAGAAGAACATGAAGATTCCAAGAAAGAAAGAAAATCCAAAACAACTAGTTATTATATTGAGAATTATAAGACTTCTAGCATGGTTTGAACCCACTAGAAGCATTCAAGCATAATAAATGTAAGGAATTTGTGATGAAGAACAATGTATGCGAGAAATTGTGAAAAATACTTATGAATGGAAGCATTGATAGATACAAGGAAAGATTTAGAACTAGAGGTTCTCCTAGAAGGAGGGAGAAGCCTATGATGACAACTTGTTCCAGTAAACCAGATATACCTCTAACTAAGCCATTATATCTTCTGTAGTATTCATGGATTCAATTTTACATCAGTTGAATGTAAAAGACTGTTCTTCCTAATCGAGCAATTGAGGAAGAAGATTATGTAGAGCAATCTCAAGGTTTGAGGTATACCAGAAAGAGACCCATGTATGCAGATTGAAGAAGACCTTGCATGGATTCAAGAAACTTGACGTAGAGAATCTCATGTACAACAGAAGCATGGAAAAAACTTCCTATGATAGAGAAAGTGTATCATAATGGTTACTCAGTAGTCCAGGATGATGGATTGAAAATCCATGGAAAAATCCTTTGATGAAAGATCTGAAGAGGTTGAGAGACTCTGATTCCGTAGACTCATCCCTGTACCAACAATTGATTGGCTCCTTGATATATTTGATGAATACTAGGCTAAACATTTTCCTTGATGTGAATATGTTGAGCTAGTTCCAGATGGAAACTAACCATGAGAATTGAATAAATTGCAAAGTGTTGGAGCCACCCTTGTTTTTCTAGCCCGTCACAAAATTCATTTTTTAATGCTTGAAATCTAAAGATGGTTTTCATATTTTTCCTTTGAGATATCGAGATCTCTGAAGCTTTATTACTTGAGCAGGGATGATTATTATACTCTCGAAACGAGTCCTACCTTTCGTAAAAATGTTTCCTCTTTTGTTCTACTTTGGTATCTCGTAGGTCAGATACTTTAAGTCATGAAGTTCACACGTCCCGAGCCAGAAAATAGCGAAATTGTTTTAATTTTTTTTTTACTCAAGACAGTAACGAGGGTAAAGTTTTCCCTAACCCATGATTAGACGTCGTCGGGGTTTCATGCCTCGGTGTTAACCAAACCCAAAAATTTATTGTCATAGCCTTGATAGCCGAGAACACGAGGTCCTTATTTGAGTAACCCATGTCGAGGTTAAGCGTAAAAGCTAAACCGTGATAAAAGATCCTCTCGGCATTTCGCCACTCGGCGTTGTCCTTTTCAAAAATTTCACCGTCTAAACCCCGACTTGCGAGATCACGATGCATTTATAATGTAATTAATTGATCGCTTAATCCAAGATTATCTTCTCTTTTAATTAAGTCATGTTGCCGTGATCTCGCAGTTTCGCAACTCGGCATGTAAATCTTACAAAAACTTATCTTTGAAGCTCCGAGTCGCGATATGGCGAATATAATAATTATAAAATTAATCGAACCCAAATCACAATTACCTTTTATTAATCAAAATTGATCTTCACAGTCTCGGGTGTTAGAGATTCAAAGTGTTTAACTAAAATCCCCGATATAACGAGTACCGAAATGTTGATTAACGTTGGTAAAACCAGATTAATTAAGCTAAATCAAGACATATCCCACGTTTTGATGCTTGCATGATTCACGAGGTAGAATTATTCTTTCCATACGCCAACTGAATTTTAAACTGCCAAAATTTATGACATTAATGAGGAAATAGGGTAAATCGATAAACATAAGATCGAATTTTTATGGCAGAATTTATTTCAGAATGTGATTTGACAGACTTGTTCTGAAAGGTATCGAGTTTTCAAATATATATAAGGGCTATGATTCATTATAACAAATGCATTTCATATTACGCAGAGCACATTATCTCTGAGCAACTGACTTCTGTATGTATACACATTTCTATCGCAGAAGAGCCAAAACGCAATCTCCAGCCATGGCTCCGCGAAAAGCATCAAAGGCGAATGTTGAGGTTTCGGGACAAGGATCGAAAAATGTCTCTGATACTTCGCCTCAAAGTATTGATTTGGTCCCGAATTGGTCGTTCGTTTCGGATGATCTACAGGCAGAGTTGGTGGACTATTCCGACGACTCCAGCGACAACGAAAAAGATGATACAACCACCAAGTACAAAATAGTCATCCAATCCAGAATGCACAGAGTAGCAGCCAAGCCATGGTTTCTTCCATATTATGATATGGTCCAATGGGCATTGGACCATGTGGACATACTGATCAGAACCATCATGAACGAGCAGAAAATCACCATCGGGACTTTCAGGCCGGAACATCTGCAAACCATGTATAAGCTGCCCACGACGTCTGACCACACATATGGCACTGAATTCTTAGACGAGTTCAATCAGAAGGAATGCATACACTATGATTAAACCATATCCAGTTTAATAAAGGATTGGATTTCAAACACCGCGAAGTTCAGAGCTGATACCCACGACATATATTCAATCGCTTCGTTAGAACCACAGTACAAATATGTGGCCATGATGACATGCCAGTTATATGGGAAGGAGGACACCTCACATTTTTTCCTTTCGTGGGTGCCTCTAATGTTTCGGGTCGCTGAAGGCAGTTCCTTTGACTGGGCAAAGATGCTTTCCGATAGCTTGACCAGTCGGGTCACAGAGTATCGAGCGCAACAAGAGAATGGGAAGGTGTCTTCATTCTTCATGTCTGCATACATTATGGACACAATTTGTTCTATGACACCATTTCCATTAATGAGCTGGAGTTGGACTACGGCCGAAGATGAACCCATACATGTATATCATGCAAAATTATGGGAAAACAAAGCGGGAAATTTTGCGTACAAAATATTTAACTGGGTGATGGTGCCCCTACATTTCACCATTTTTGGTCACCCGCCACCCCAGATCTCAGACATCATAGTAACGAATCTGAGCAGCATAGCAGACTGGTATGTGGAAGTACATTTTTCATACCTCCGAGTTTTCGGGGCTTCGGTCCCTCTGCATGCGTTTCCATTGTTCATTCCCGACAAGTTGGCTTGTCGTGAGGTCGCTAGGCAAACAGTAATTGGTGGTGTAAGCAAAGAACTTAAAGGGTACTCGAAGAAGGTATGGCCGTCTTTTCCTGTTCATTTGAATTCTTATTCTTTATTAGATTTCGGGCATGCCAAAGCCGAGGTGGTAGCCCTGGAAGACCTAAATTTGGTCTGCATCGAATACAAGAAGAACGATCCGCAGAGGGTCGTGAGCAATCATTTGGCCAATTGCGGGCTCAAGAGATTTGAGCATGAGAATTCACCCTCGGATGACATTTTCCAAGGAGCAAGGTCCTATGCGGAAATTCTAGCTCGGATAAAATCCTTGGCACTCGAGGAAAGAGCCGATGTTTTGAAGTTCCAGGAACATCGACGTAGCTGTCTTCCCGCAGTGTTGCGAGGTGAGGGTTCGAGTATGTCGGAGGTGAAACAAAAAGATGCCAAAGGCTCTAAAGATGCGACTCCCGATCAAGGAAAACACCAGGATGAGGGGGAGAAAACTAAGAGTCCAGAGGCAGAGATAAAGACTCCAGACCCGCCAAAGAAGCAGAGTCTGGAAGCAGAGATAAAGACTCCAGACCCACTGAAGAAGTAGAGTCCGGTCACTACTCCGGGAAAATCAGCGAAGCAGATCAGAGAACCTGTCACATCAGTTACCCCCTTGTAGTCGACGCATGGAAATATTGATGTAGGATGGATAATCAATGAAGAGTTGAGGCCCATAAGGGTAGAATAACTTCCTCCGAATGAGTTTTTCTTCGATAAAAAGAGAAAGACAATAGTAAAAAGGGAATTCTATCAGGAAGGAGAGTCAACCGCCAAGAAATATAAAGTTATAACTGATGGAAAGGAAAAGAAGAATGAGAAATTCGCCACTGAAATAGCAGGGACACTAGGAGCATATGCCTCGGCAAATCAATTTTCAGTCGGGCTCTTAAAAAACCAACTTAAAAGAAAAAATTGCCTCATTAGGACCCTTGAAGCCAGACTGGCCACAACAACAGAGACTGCTAAAAACCAAGCGAGCGTAGGAATAGAGCAGGACAGGTTGGACGATAAAAATGAGATAGAGATGCTCAAAACTAAGCTCGAGCAAGCACAGCTGGTGGTCCAGGATGGTCGGACGCAAGCAAGCCAACAAAGGGATTTGATCGAACAACTACAGGCTAGGATGGAGATCACCGAGAACAGAATGATAAACATCGGGGTGTTCAAATCCCAAGCGATCGAGATTCGTAGCAGAGTCTTTGAGGCACAGTGAAATTTTCTCACCAAGGTAGAAGCGATCCGAGACAACTATTTGCTAGTCAACCAGGTTTCAGAGAACTTATCCGCCAGAGAAAGGGAAGCCAAAGCAACTCGAATCACCTTCTAAGAGGCTATGATAGCCATGAACAACAAGGTTTCGAAAAGAACTCCCAGGTTCACCATTTCATAGTAGACTAGAGGGAACATTCTATTAAAAGAATGGGAGCATAACATCGCCGAAGGAAAGCAACAAGCCAAAAAGATAACCAATTCCTTAGAAGAGGCCTTCAGTTCTATAGATGACGATCTGCTAGGCATTGACAATGAGGGTAATGCCGAGACATTGGTGCAGATGAATGTGGAAAAAATCTTGCTTGATCTAAAGGAAAAAGAGGAAAGAGATTCGACCGATATTTCCTAGATGACTATGGTGGATATAGCCCAAATAGACAAATGCATGATTAGACCCAACACGCAATTATGCACCATCGACATCATAGATATACAGATGGAAGATAGGCTACAACAGTTAGCCTGAGAATGTTACTTCTTTGAAGCCAGCTATCAAGCAGAACCGTCGCGGCTAATATCTCAGCTGGTTGAAATATGTATCTCCTGTACCGAGCCCACATGAGGACAAACGTCTGGCACCAAGTGAAGACAAAGAAGAAGAAATGAAGTGATTGCTCTCCTCCTTGTCATAACCGAAATTTTGTGACTATTGAGATTCTATCTTATTTGTAAAATTGTATAAATATACCACAGAAATAAATAAACAGGGCTGGACCTTATTGTGTCAATTGTAATAGAGTTTTTTACATTTGAGAGTTAATACAAAGCAAATATGAAGATTCTCAATTCCATCACGACTGTGTTACAAGTTTGTTTTATTGTATCTCATATTTCATTTCATTTCATATTCCTAACGGATGTGCTTCGTTATAATTTAGTACGACCACTACTATAGCGAATGAATTTTGGTTTTCTGTAATTGTTTGCTATTTTTCCTCTGTACCAGCTATTAGCGGGTGTAAGACCAGTCCACATTTTCAGAATCCTACACATATTCTCTGCTACATCGGTTATTTCCTTACAGTTTTCCTCTTCTGTTTATATGTGAGATTCTCCCTTGATAGGAGTCTTACACCATAGATAGCTAAATGTTTTTCTCCCACCTCATACCTTTTATTAAAATATAACTCAGTTACGGGAAACAACCTTTGATTTGCATCCCTATTTTATTCCTGAAACCGTAAATTCTCTTTTATATGACCAAATTGAGACAACACTTAATTTCTCCCTGAAGTTTTTTATTATTTTACTGTTCCTCCATGACTGTCCCTGTACCAACACAACCTAATATCGAACCCGGATTATCAAACAAAACGCACATTGCCTTAAACCTTTTCGACACCATTCTTAAAACAACTACTAATCAGGTCGAACTTGAACGTTCATGGGCAGCCATTGAACAAGATATAACTATCCAGGAACATTTGGAAGCTAGACAACACCAACATAGAAATCTTCCATAGTTTCCTTTGCCAAAGGTTGACGTTTCTCTCTTCTCCACCTCTTACCCACTTTCAAATGCCTAGACACTATACTTCTAAGCCTTAAGTACAGACTCTGGAACAACACAAAGCATGCCTTGAAATGTCTTCGTGGGATGTTTGAGTACAACTGCATGGATTTATTGATTTATATTGGTAGGGAGTGCAGATAACATAATAATTAATTCTTAGATATGTTTCAGTTTGATATTTTCCATGATATCATGGGCTAGCAGGAAACAAAAGTCTGTTGCACTCAACATTGTAGAGGCATAGTATATTGCAACTTGTGATGCTTGTACATAAGCAATGTGGCTCCACAATTTGGTTTATGGACTATATGATGAAGTGATGGATTCGACCATGATATATTGTGATGATCAGAGCTGTGTTCGATGACAGTTCAAAGCACATTGCGAAATCCTAAAACGTTGGATAATAATCCTAGAAGACAAGTATGCTCAAGAGAATATTTAATATTGAGTTATTAGCCTCCAAGAAGAGAAGTAGACCCAATCAAGTGAGATGGAGCAGTATAAATACAGGGCGCTAGAGCTCATTTTTCATTCACTCACTCACAACTGCACAAGGATAATAAGTGCGCATGAATGGAGGAAAAATACAACTGCAACACTGGTGACTTGGTCTCTTGGTTATGGTTTGGACTTTCTGCTTGGTCTTTGGTTATTCTTTCTTGGTGCACTAGCCTTGGAGAAAGGTGCGCTACCTTGGATTGGCTATTGGTCTTCTTCAGGAACTATTCTGTCTATCAAGGTTAAGGTGATCAGGGGTGGCCATTATGCCTATGGTTGGGTGAAAATATTTCTATATTTTCTATGGTGAAACGAGCACACCCTATTTTTTGTAAAAAACGCCTCTTTCAGAAACATAAATTTCTTCAAATTTATCAACAATTTCTCTTCCCTCAACCACTGTAACACCTTTTTCACATGCTCCATGTGTTCTTATTTATTTTCACTGAATATAAAAATGTCATATAGTACACAACAACAAACTTTCCAAAAAATGGTTTCAATATTTCATTCATAACTCTAAGGAATCTACTAGGGGAATTGGTTAACCCAAACAACGTGACTAGACACTCAAATCGTCCATCATTCATATTGAATGCTGTCTTCCATTTTTCACCTTCCCTTATCCAAATATTATGATCCCCACCATTCAAATCGATCTTTGAAAAGTACTTGGCCCCACCCAAACAATCCATGAGTTCTTCCATCCTTGGTAAGGGAAATTTGTACTTGATAGTAATCTTGTTGATATCTTATGAATCGATACTTATTCACCTTTCACTCCTTTTCTTGGGTGTCAATACTGTAGGTACATCACATGGAATTAAACTTTGTCAGATCAGTCCTCTATAAAGCAACTCTTACACCTAGCTATTCACTGCCTCCCACTCTACTGGAGTCACCCAATAAGGAGATTTATTCAGTAGACTCGATCCTGGTATTAGATCAATTTGATGCAATATTATCTCAAGGGAGATAAACCTGCTGGTATATCATCTCCAACAATATATTTAAATTCATTCAACAAAGGTTTAATTTCCAGTTGCACATAGTTCATTTTTCAATATCTTGAACTTGTCTTGGAATCAAGTCCAAACATAAATGGGTATTTTTCTTCTCTCTCAAAAATTCTTTAGTTGAGCACATCATAATGCGACTATCGCTACACACATTTTTTTTTTCATTTCCTTTTCTATAACTACCACTTAAATCAATCTCTACCATTGGCTCCAACCTGTAATGTTGTCCATCCTTTAAAAATTCATAGGTATTCTTCCTTCCATCATGGAATTTTTTTTTGTCATGGCCATGGTCTTCCAAGTAGTACGTGACACACATCCATCTCTACTATATCACACAATACCTACTCACTAAATTTTCCAATTTGAATATTTAGCAAGAATTGCTCAATAATGGTCACATGTTGTCCTCTTTTCAACCATGAGACCCAATACAAATTCAGACGTGGAATACTTTTTAATTTTAACTTCTCCATTACTTCTATGGATACTACATTTTTTGTACTTTCACCATCTATGACTAGATGACAACACTTTATCTTGAATTTCATACTTAGTTTTAAAATCTCTTCCTCTTTCCAAGTTCTTTAACTGTATTTGAATTAGACTTAAGTAACACTCTTCTAAACATCATTTTTTCTTCCCGATCCTGCTGAAGTACTTCCACATTGCTTCCAACAACTGCTGCCTCATCTTCTTGAGTAACCTGTGTTTTGGAGTAAAACAACAACCAGATGTGCTCTTCCGGTCCACTGTACTTTCTGTCCAATATGTATCGACATATCCCTGCAAATTCAAGTTCACACTAGAGGCATATCTCATTCCATAATCAATTGTGCTTGGAATACATCTCAATACATGATTTACTGTTGTCTGTCTCGGTTGACTAAGCACATTCGCTGCATAGAATATATTGTTGATATTATGGTAGCTGCGAGAGGTATTTACCTCCATGTGTAAACTTGACAAGAATAGAATACTCCGGGAAGCAAAAAGAAACCCTAATGAGTTGGATAATAATCCTAGAAGACATGTCATCTCAAGAAGATAACTTGTATTAGGTTATTAGCCTCCAAGAGAAGAAGCTGGCCAAAATAAATAATATATACTAAACAGACATATACCCAGAATGAGAAGTCGGCCCAGGTAGTTAGCATGAATTACTATAAATACAGGAGGCCAATCTTGATTCTGGAAGGTAGTCTCAGAATTGAAGAGTAGCACTTGTACGCACTACAGTGCCCAGTTTTGTGCGTAGGTTTGGAGGAGAGTTGCCATTGCAGCTGTTGCAACTAGCAGATCATGTTTGGCTTGGACTATCTCTTGGTTAGGGTTTGGATTATCTGATCAGCTCTTGTTGGTGCGCTATCCTTGGGGAAATGAGCGCTACCCTTTGTTTATCTATATAGCCTAGGGTTTGATTCTAGAGTGATTCTTTTTCAAGGTTAAGGTGCTTGGAGGGTGGTTTCGGTCTATGGTTGGGTGAAAATAGTGATATTGCCAATGGTAAAACGAGCACATCCATTATATTCTAATAGGTTATGGGCCCACACCTCCTTGATTCAGTCTAACCGTTGGAAGGAAACATAGCCATAAGGATATTAAGATCGTTGAAGAATTGCTGCTAGGGTTTCTAGTAGGAGCAGTGACCAAAGCACTACAGCTAGGGTTACTAGCAAGTGCAGTTGTAGAAAACCTAATCCTCTCGTTGAGGCACCTTAAGTGAAGGGATTGACCTAATTTTTGGATAGATCAGTTCACCCTAGCCTAGCACATCTCCTGGTACTCTCAACAAGCCAAGATGCCAAGTTTGAGTTTTTGGTCAAATCTAGGGTTGACCAAGTCAAAGAAGCCATGACCTACTCTATGAAGTCAGAAAACAAGCTAGATGGAGATTCTAAATTCAGAGTGTGGAAGACAAGGATTGACCTCATCCTTGCCAAGAGTAAAGTGTTGGATATCATGAAAGGAAATATCGTGGAACCAGAGTTTGAAGAAGGAAAAGAGAAGGAACTGTAGAATGTTGTAGTTATGGAGAAGTTCAAAGACGTTGACATCAATGCCATGAGTATCATCGTGAACTCTATAAAATATCACTTGATACCCTACATCTCCCATATTGACTCATCGAAGAAGATGTACGATGCCTTAACAAACCTCTTCTCAGTCAGAAACATTGGACAAATAATGAGTCTAAAGAATGAGCTCCGTGACATGAAGATGAATGATGATGATAGCATAACATCATACTTTCTGAGGATCTCCCAGTTAAGAGATCAAATACAATCCATTGAAGAGATCATTTCAGAGAAGGAATTGGTAAACATAGTACTCAATGGTCTTCCCAAGACGTGGGATGAATTTTCCGCAAGCATGAACTGAAGAAAGGAGTATCCTACATTTGAATAACTTTGGACTTGATGTGCTCAAAAAGAATCCAGGATCAGTGAAAAAGAGAAACCCCAAAAAAATCACAATGATCAATCCTTCACAACAAGATTCAAGAATTTCAGGAACAAAAGGAAGTTTGGTTCGAGGAGGAAGTCAAATCAAGAGAAAGATATTTCAGAAACACAATGCTTCAACTGTCGAAATTATGGTCACTACAAGAATCATTGTCCCGAGCTAAAGAAAAGGAAGGAGAAACACAAATTATTAGTTGCCGAAGAAAAACAACCTACAAAGAAGACCAAGCAGGATGAAAGAGACTTCTTCTTCTGAAGATAACAA
The DNA here is from genome assembly GCA_009831015.1 of Picea engelmannii. Classification (NCBI taxonomy): domain Eukaryota; kingdom Viridiplantae; phylum Streptophyta; class Pinopsida; order Pinales; family Pinaceae; genus Picea; species Picea engelmannii. Next base: position 5,248 of record ML808168.1, on the reverse strand, counting down.
TACTCTTCTTAGTTCTTATACATATCTTGTTTGCATATCTTGTATATCTATCTCTTAGAAGATAATATGTTCCAAGAAGAACTATACTTTTGGAAGAACAACGAGATAAGGATTTCTATCATTATACAAGTCAGATAATACACATGAAAGGATGAAATACATAAAAAAAATCATGTGGAAGCTATCAATCCTGAAGAGACTTAGAAGAAGCAAAGAAAGAAAGAAGTCAGCAATCAAGAGGAAATTGGAGAAAGATTTATAACACTTTGCAGATGGGAATAAGGATGCAGACAGAAGCGTGGACTCTCCTAGATGGAGGGAGCCAATTATATATCACAAAAAATAAGAGAATGCATTCATAAATGAAGCAAGGATCAGGAGGGATATAATCCTATGATCCATTGAAGATGATGAAGTATATATCCATGGTAGCAAACATGAAAAGAAGTACGTGTTTAGTTCGAACATAGAAGAAGACTTCTTCTAAGAGAAGCCTTAAAGTATCCCTGGTTGTCCATCCACATCCATGATTCTATGAAGAAGTTGGAATCTTCAGAGAATGGAATCTATAGAAAACTCCATGGAACCAAGAGCTAAAGAGAAACATAAGGAAGAACATGAAGATTCCAAGAAAGAAAGAAGAGCCAGAACAACCAGTCATTGTATCGAGAATCACAAGATTACCAGCCTGATATGAATTCACTAAAAGAAATCAAGAAGAGGAAATGAAAGTTGTGATTAAGAAAAATGTATGAAAGACTTATGAATGTAAGCATTGCGAGATCCAGAACTAGAGGTTCTCCCAGATGGAGGGAGAAGACTATGATGATTTCTTGTAAACCAGACATACCTCTACATGAGCCATTATATCATCCGCAATTGACATCAGATGAATGAAAAATCTGTTCTCCGGAGCAATTGAACAAAGAGTGTATGAAGAGCAACCTCAAGAATTTGAAGCATACCAGAAAGAGACCCTTGTATGCAGATGAAAGAAGATAACTTGGTGGAGAACCTCCAATGCACAACAAAAGCGTGGTGAATATTTTCTATAAACATAGATATTATATCATAATGATTACTGAGAAGATCAGGATGATGGATTTCCAATCCATGACAAATATCTCATGATTATAGAAGAAGTGCCACATGGACATGTTCAATTTTTCTAACAATGATATACTTTATTGATCAGAGCTACATGAACCCTTTAGAGAAAACCAATGTTCTAGACCGAAGTACATTTGAAATAAAGCATTAAATTATCTGTGATGAAGTCCAGAAAGGAGAAAGTGGTTCTCCAATACATATCTCCACAGATGAGCAGATAAGCAGACATTTTGGTAAAGCTTATGTCCAAGATGAAAGAGTTTGCGTACTTAAGATGGAGCTTGTGGAGATGACTTCCTTGTTGAAAAAGGAAGAGATGAATCCTAGGTTGGGAGGGAGCACTGATGTATTATTGATTGATGGACAATCATTTTTCATTTCGAAAAATGGTCCAGGATGAATAGATTCTTTACAGTTCGGAAAGTGGATTGAGATTTCTGATGGACAAACATTTTTCAGTTAGGAAAATGGTCCAGATTGCTGATGTACCATAGACAACGAATTCCATTGTGATTAACATGGGAAGTGATCTAGGCTAGTCTCTCTTCTTGAGGGTTACTCAAGAAGACTGGCTTGCCTCGTCGGACAACGATTTTCCATTGTGGTTAACATGGGGAATGGTCTGTTTTGGAGGTTGGTGTAGGACAACCATTTCCTTTGGAAATGGTCTGGACAATCATTCCTTAGGGAAGATTCATTCTCTCCAGGTTGCACTTTGTTTAGTGTCGGAAGAGTGGCCCAGGGTGGGGAATGGTCCAGGTTCAACAATCAGGGACAAACATTCCTTAGGGCAGACTCATTCTCTCTAGGTTACACTTTGTTTATTGTCGAAGGAATGGCCCAGGGTGGGGAATGTTCCAGACTCAGAGACCAGGACAATTATTCTTCCTTGCTTGAGAAGAATAGTCCAGATAGCTCATCATTGATGTCTTACCTTTTTTAGGGCAGATACTCTTCCGAGATCTCACAGATGTGAGTGGAAGAATGGACCAGATGATTCAATTTATATCATAACATTGTTTCTGTATAGGTTGATATTAGATGATTGTTATGAAGACCATATGTTTCTAAACAGTAGATGTATACTACTGTGGTGGATGTGTTCCACTATTTGATCAATTATCTATGTGATTCTTGGTGTGGTAGTATACCACTAGATTGTAGTTGTGTACTACTATGGATAGACACAGTTGTGTTCTATTGAATGATATTGTTCCAATTGACTTGAAGACTATCAACAGTGTTGAAAATCATTATCATCTAGATGGATGATCAATGCATAGATATTTCCCAGACAGAAAATGGTTCAAAACATTTATTCTTCTATATTAGAAGAATGGTTCTTGTGTCACTCTGTGGAGTGAGCATCATGTATAATTACTCAGATAGAATATGGTTCTGAGAGATGATGCAGCTGATGACACTGATGGTGATGATGGTTCTCATGATTTATCCATGAGATAGTCTATACAACTATGTTGATGCTACCGGGTGAATGGTATGTTTTGTGCTCAAGACCATTACCTGTAATACCTCCCTAGCTAGGAGGGAGTGTTGATATTATGGTAGATGTGGGAGGTATTTAACTCCACATGTAAACCTAGTGAGAATAGAATACTCCAGGAAGCAAGAATAAACCCTAATGAGTTGGCTAATAACCCTAGAAGACATTTCGGCTCAAGAAGATAACTTGTATTAGGTTATTAGCCTCCAAGAGAAGAAGTTAGATAGAAGAAATAATATATACTGAATAGACAGATACCCAGAATGAGAAGTCGGACTAGACAGTTAGCCATAATTACTATAAATACATGAGGCAAGTCTTCATTCTGGCAGGCAGTCTCAGAATTGCAGAGCAACACTTGTGCACATTGCAGTGCCCATTTTTGTGCGTAGGTTTGGAGGAGAGCTACCATTGCAGCTGCTGTAGCTAGTAGATCACGTTTGGCTTGGACTATCTCTTAGTTAGGGTTTGGACTATCTGATCATCTCTTGTTGGTGCGCTATCCTTGGGGAAAGGAGTGCTACCCTTTTTTTGGCTATCTAGCCTAGGGTTTTCTTCTGGAGTGATTCTTTGTCAAGGTTAAGGTTCTTGGAGGGTGGCTTCGGCCTATGGTTGGGTGACAATAGCGATATTGTCAATGGTAAAATGAGCACATCCATTATATTCTAACATATATCAGGTATGGTGTTCACCAGATACATCAATGATCCAATCATCTGTTGGTACACATGTGGATCAATCTCATCTGAATCATCATTATTTATTTTTGTCGAATCTATCACCATCAATGTAGACATGGATTTGCATTTTGTCATACTGAACTTCTTTAAAATCCTCACTGTATATTTACCTTGAGTAAGGAAAAATTTCATTGGTCCTCTGTCATAATTCTTGTCCCAAGAAGTAGCGCATCATACCCAGATCCTTCATCTCAAAATTAGAATTCAAATCTTGCTTGTATCCAACAATAAGGCTTCTGGACTTTCTTCAACCTATACACATGATATTTCTCATCCTATATCACGAGTCCTTCTGGATGCTTGATGTAAGCTTCTTCCTCAATCCCACCATTGAGAAAGACTGTCTTTACATTCATTTGATGTATTTTCCAACTCATGGATGATGGTTGGAAGTGTATTGGACTACTAGGTCAAATGTCTCATCAGAGACAATTCCCTCTATTTATGAGAATCTTCTGGCTACAAATATCACTTTATATTTCTCAACACTTCCATCAATTGTATGTTCCTCTGCCCCTTGCATAGTTTGTCGATTTTAGACAGGCCTTTCATGGCCTACTACAAAGTTTCTGGGAATATCAACTGGAGAAATTGGATCAATAACTGTTTCCCTCTGAACTACTGAAAGGGAGATGATAATATCTCTTACTTCTTCTCATTTTGTTTGACTCCCTCTGAATTCTGATGGATAGATGTCTTCTTTTACTTGTTTTCTATATCTTTTATGTCTTCAGGTGCTCTATTGACTAGCATAATAATTAATCAATAAGTTTTGGACTCCCATACCATGGATAATGGTCCAATTCATGAGGGCTCCCACACTAGAGATAATACCCTTCACTTATTAAGAATGAAATAAACTATAATTTTAATGATCAAACAATTTACCTAGGTTTGTAGTCATGCTCAATTTTGTATTTGGTTTAGAGGAAGTAATTCTCATCTCTCTTATCTTCATCCTTTTGAGGTGGGTCTGGATCAATGTCAGTGGTGGAAGCATATTGTCTTCCTTTATTCTTGGTTGGACAATTTCTTGCATAGTGTCCATATTTGTCACATCTGAAGCACTGGATCTCTAAAACATCTCTTCTCTGATTATGAACTGAAGCTGATGAAGTCTTCTCATCTCTGAATGTTTTTCTGAAGTTTGTTTTGAATATTTTTCCTTTCTTTGTATGAAGTGCAAGAGCATGGTTGTCATCAGGGGAGTCTTCCACTCCTCTATTTCTAAGTCTAAGTTCTTCTTGAGTAAAGTCTGTCCACAAATGATAAAAATTGGGTATTTTTTCCCTTCCACTGATGATTTGAAGAAAATGTTCCCAATGTTTTGGAAGATTGTTGAGAGTGGATAAGACAAGTGTTGAAATAATGTAACTGCGAAGAGCATTCTTATTATTTTGTTATTGGATTAAATCCCCATTGTGGATTAACCATGTCATTATTATTATTTTTATTATTAGGTTAATCCCCATTGAGGATTAACCAAGTCGGTAATTGTATAAGGACCAAATCCCCTTTTGCAGATTGGTCATCAGACTATTATAATGTAAAGAATAAGAAGTCGGCCCCAACAGTTATAATGAAAGGGCCAGATTTAATTAAAGGTGGATTTACCCACCCAGTGAGAGAGGTCGGCCCTGCCAAGATGGTGACTCTTCACATGTGCCAGATTAGTATAAATAAGAGGCTAGCGCCTCACTTCTAACATACACTTCACTTGCTCATGTTCTTATGAGGCAAGTTGATATTTAAAGTTGGTGAAAGAAGAAGAAGGGTGGCGCATCTCTTGGAGGAGGATTTTCTGTATTGGTTGAGTTATCTCTTGAACTCTTGATAAGCTATTTATGATAAGGAAGTTTTTGCTGGGTTTTCTTCCCCTAGAGGGTTTCCCAGG
>ML808167.1:87739-118850 GCA_009831015.1 Picea engelmannii | reverse complement strand
ATATGTTATTGTTGTCTATTAATATATGATAATTTTGTCTACCAATTATGATATTGTTGTCTATTAAATGAATGGTATCGTTGTCCATTCAATACATGATATCGTTGTTTATTAAATGCATGACATTGTTGTCTATTAAATGAATGGTATCATTGTCTATTAAACACGTGATATCTATGTCTATTTAACACATGACAATGTTGTCTAATAAATGAATGATATTGTTGTCCATTCAATACATGAAATAGTTCTCTATTAACACATGACATAGTTTTCTATTAAATGAATGGTATCGTTGTCTATATATATTAAATTCGCAGTCACACAATATATTTAAAATCGATGTCAATATATATTAAATTCGTAGTCACACGATATATATAAAATCGCTATCAATATATATTAAATTTGTTGTCCATTCACAGTTTGTTGAATATATGATATTGTTGTATAGTAAATATAATATCGTTGTGTAAATAACAATAATATCTGTGACTAAGGAACAAGAAAATCCAAACCATAATGTTATGTAACAACTAGGTGAAAAGGTTGTGTAAAACGCCAAGAAAAACTTGGTGTGAAGGTTGGGTAAGATGCCAAGAAAAATGTGGTGTGAATGATGGGTAAAGTGCCAAGAAAAACAATTTTTCCCCTTTCCGCCAGGATCCAAGGAAACGGAGATGAATCCTTCATATATTAATCATTCAACGCAAAGATAATCATTCAGCAATGAATCAATCAGAAACGCAGAGATACTCATTCATAGGAACACAAGTATTAATCATTCAGCAATGAATCAATCAAACGCAGAGATACTCATTCACAAGGAGGGCGCAAAGATTAGAGATTAATCATAAAAGAAAAACACAGAGATAAGTAAGGGATAGACAGTTGGCGAAAATTTATCCTTCACTTATTATCCATGCATAGGAAAGTAGGGCATTTAAATCTCAGTTTTAAACACCGGAGTGAAGACAGTCGATTAGGCTCCTGGCCGACTGCCCAGGCACAGACTAATAACTTAAAGGATAAGGGACATAAGATAAAAACACACAAATTTATCGTATTAAATCAATAAAAACAAACGCAGAGATGTCATTGCAATCAAAGTTTGGGTTCACCATGGGAAATCAATTCAAAATACAACGAGCATAAGGTTGGGATGATATTAAGTTCTATGATCATAAAAGTTGGGCTCATCAAGACAATTCATTGAATATAAAAGTGAAATCTCTGGATAGTGTTACATTGAATAAAACATAAACTTTAACATAGTACAAGTACATTACTGAAGTCGCAGGAACAATATTTAAACTACCATTTAATACAAATATACACATGCGTACTGTAGCCAAATGTGAAAGCTATGAAGTCTTTGTCCCACGCGCGCTCTGTCCAGCTTCCGCTTGCCAACCAATGTGACCTCACCGGTACCTCCCAGTCAATGCTAGGGGTACTCTTCTTCCCCCTGATCCCCCCAAGTTGCAAAGGGGCCACGCACACAATACCAGAGAATGCCAGCACCCAGCTCATCTCACAAGGTCGAGCTACCACTCGTTACCCGAGCTGGGTATCCCAACTCCCATAAGAGAAAGTTCGGTCAAGATAAAATTTCAATAGTGTAACATTACGTAGAAGGATGAGATCCATACTCCTCCTCCTCCATCCTTTTTATAGAGTTTTTAAGTAATTAGTTTCCCAAATTCTCATTAAATTCCTTTTTCATTTAATTAATTTCGAAAAACCTCCCCCATACACATGTCGCCCATCCCCTAGTTGCGCCAGAAAAATCAATTTTATTAATTAATTAAATATTTCTATTTCCCTCACCCACCAAGAGCATTCTTAAAAATGTTCCTCAGTGTCTGAATATTCCCTTACAATTCTTAAATGACTTACGCCTTACTTAATTCCTAGTTGAGTTCATAAATAGAAAGTTCCAAAGACTAGATTCCTTACTAAGTTAGACATTCAGCTTTTTCTTTAAGTTTCCCCTTTTTTAAGTTTCGCTATTTCTTTAAGTTTCCTTTTATTTTAAGTTTCCCCTTTTTATAACTAAGTTCAAAATTAGTAGTTTAGATAAACAACCATTTACTCTTTTTATGAATTTAATCCTCCGTTATAATTCCCCCCCTCCCCCCCTCCCCCGGGTTTTTTTGTTTTTTTTAATAATTAAAGTTTGAATTTCTCTTATTAGTTATAAAATAACCTTTAGTGAATTGAAATTTTATAAAACGAATCTTAGTGAACTAAAATTTTATAAAAGAACCTTAGTGAATTAAAATTTTATAGAAAGAATCTTAGTGAATTAAAATTTCCACTTTAATCTAGTTATACGTCTAATTATTTTTATTTTTTATTTTTTTTCGGGGTCTAACGTTCTACTCAGACCTAGGTTTTTAATTCACTAGGCTTGGCGACAGATCTTAAGGGAAAAATTAGACATTAAACTTTACTTATCACATCATTCATTTTCAGGCCGACTTGGTTTATTCACTTACCAGTTAAAATCATGACGTGCCCTTCAGGACGCACTACGTGCTCCAAGGGTGCGACTCGCCTCTTTCCATTTTCCTTGTGTGATGTTCCCTTAAAGATGCACTACGTGCTCCAAGGGTGCCACTCGCCTCTTAACTGAATTTGGTAGACGTCAAACCCCTGGAGTCAGTACTCCACCAGGTGATCTTGTGGGAGACTAAGGGTCTCTAAGGAATAAGGCCCCTACCTTGTTGTGCACCCCTTAGAATCATCGTGAGTGGTTGTCACAGTTTGCCCTCACGGCATCGTGGGTCTTCTTGAACTAGGTAATCGTTAACCTACAGCTCGATCCAAGGTGGGAGTGTTAGTAGGTTATGGCAGGGATGTTGCCACACCTCTCCCTCAAAGTATATGGTTGTTGTGTGTGACCCCTCTACTCCACATGTGAGTCTAGTTGGAAAGATATCGTCAGCCTGTATCCATCAACGAATCATGTCAACAATAATAATAAATCATAGTAACATCTAATCATATGTACATATGTCACATCAACAACATTCAAACCCCAATAGTCCACTCCCTGACTCGATACGGAGTCCAAGGGGTTTCACCGATGCCTCTACATCCTCAATGTCCAGAGTCCTTCACACTCAGGAGAACCCAGTCAATAGCACTTGTCTATGTAAATAAAACAAAATAACATATCATCAAATCCATAATATCCCATAATCATAATCAAAACGACCAATAGTATAATAACCCGAATCAGTTGCAAGAAAGTGTCCTCAAAGAATAAGTTCACTCAGTGCATGCAAGAGCGGGATGTTACATAAACCCCCTCTTGGTCTAAACTTCATCCCAAAGTTTCACAGTATATAAGTGTCGAAATAAATTGTATCACAGTATCATAAGTCTATCTATCAAACAAAAATGGAAATTGTTGGCACATATCATATGTGTCCTCCCATGTCGTCAAGTGAGGACTATAGTTGTCCCACTGGACCTTGACCTTATCTATTGTCCGACGTCGTAGTTGTCGAATGTGATGGTCCAGGATATGGATTGGTTCCACCGTGAGCGCACACTCGTCATATACCTGCAAAGAACTCATGTCAATAACATGTGTGGGATCACTAATATAATGTCTCAAAACAGATACGTGAAAAACATCGTGCATACACCTCAAAAAATCAGGAAAGGCTAGCCAATAGGCCCCAGGCCCCTTCCTTTCCACAATATCTAAAGGTCCCATGAACCTAGGAGAGATTTTGGCACCCTTTCCAAACTTGATCGAACTCTTATGCAGTTTCACCCGCAAGAAGACTCGATCGTCAACTTCATAACTACGGTCGACACGATGCACATCAACAAAAATCTTTTGTCGATCATGTGCTTCCTTGATCCTTTGTCTTATAGTTTTCATTTTATCTTCCATTTCTTGAATCACTTCTGGTCCCACCAGGACCCTATCCTCAAGTTGGTCTCAACTCAATGGCATACGACATGATCGCTTGTAAAGAAACTCGAAAGGCACCATCTTAATGGTGCTTTGATAACTGTTTTTATATGTGAATTCTACCAGTGGCAAGAATTCCTCCCAATGCTTATGTTGGTCCATCACGTACATATGCAACATATCCTCCAAGATTTGGTTTGTTTGTTCGGTATGCTTGTCTGTCTTCGGGTGATACGCAGTACTAAAGTTAAGTTGGGTTCCCAAGGCCTCTTGGAAACTAGTCCAAAATCGTCCCGTAAACACCAATCCTCGATTAGGTATAATCCTCTTAGGCATGTCATGCAGCCTCACAATATCACTCATGAAAACTCTATCTATGTCAAGTGTTGATATGTCGTATGCTCAGGAATAAAATGAACACTCTTCGTCAGTGTGTCTACTACCACAAAAATTGAGTCATGTCTCATTACCGTCAGTGGAAATACAACAATGAAATCCATCGAAATGACCTCCCATTTCGATTCAGGAATAGCGTGTGGTTGTAGTAATATTACCGAATATCTATGTTCAGCTTTCACCTGCTAACATTCTAGACATCTTGCCATGTAGTTGACTATGTTTGCCTTCATTCCTTTCCAGAAGAATAAGGGTTTAAGGTCTTCCCTCATCTTCGTGACTCCTGGGTGAACCATGTACACTGCTCTGTGAGCCTTGTTTAGGATCAAACTCCTCAACTCGTTGTTGGGCAGTACATAAATTTCAATTATAAATCTCAATAATCTGTCGCTGTCCATAGTAAATCCTTCAAATTTTGGTACCATCATTGTGTTTTGTTCAATAAAATCCTTGACCTCTTTGTACTAGTCATTGTCGCATTGTACAGTTAGAATATTTTCACGTATATTCGTCTGGAGAGGCATCACCGAAAATATGTGAGGTCTCCAACTCAACGCATCAGCCACTCTGTTCATTGTTCTCTTTATGTAAGTAATCTTGAAATCGTACTCGCTAAGCAACTCCGACCAACGTCATTTCCACACGTTCAAGTCGCTTTGCGTAAAGATGTGTTCTAGTCCACAGTGGTCTGTTTTTAGTTCAAATTTTCATCCAATAAGGTAGTGTCTCCAAACTCTCAAGGCATAAACAATGGCTAAAAACTCCGCCTAAGCCTTCCTTGGATGTATCGGTTCATACCAAGAAGTCTGCGTCCATGTCAGGGACCTTTAATATCGATGATGTTTTCAATAGCTCCTTGAGCCTCCGAAATACCTCCACGCATTTCTCAGTCCAAACAAACTTCTTGTTCTTCTTCTGCAATTTTGTAATCAGATATTCTATCTTCGAAAAACCCTCGACGAACCGTCGATATAGTCCCGCTAAACCCATGAAGCTACGCACTTCGGGGACATTCTTCGTTGCAGGCCATTCCATAATAGCCTCGACCTTTGTTGGATCCACGGTGATACCTTTGTCGGAGATGACATGCCCTAAGTAGTGAATCCTCGATTGATAAAACAAGCATTTAGACAATTTCCCATACAATGTGTTCTCTCGTAAACACTGTAGTACCAAGCGCAAGTTCTCGTCATGCTCCTCCATCGTCCGAGAGTAAATAAAAATATTGTTAATGAATAATTGGATGAACTTGTCCAAGTATTCGCAGAACACCCCGTTCATCAAACTCATAAATACCCTTGGGGAATTCGTCAGTCCAAAAGGTAAAACAGTAAAATCGTAATGTTCAAACCTCGTCTTAAAGGCGGTCTTAGGGACATCATCCTCCTTGATCCGTTGTTGGTGATACCCGGATCTCAATTCGATTTTAGAAAACACCGTCGCACCCTTCATCTGATCAAATAGATCATCAATTCTTGGCAACGGATACTAATTATTAATCATTGCCTTGTTCAATTGATGGTAGTCAATGCAGATTCTCCATGACCCATCCTTCTTTCGTATGAAAACAATAGGCACACCCCACGGTGACACACTTGGGCGTATAAGTCCTAGGTCCAGCAACTCCTTCAGTTGCATTCTCAACTCCTGTAACTCTGGGGTCGACATCCGATGAGGCATTCTTGTTATTGGTTCAGTTCTTGGTTTTAGGTCGACGATAAATTCCAACTCCCTCTCCAGGGGCATCCCATGTAACTCTTCAGAGAAAATGTCTACAAACTCTCTCACCACCGGAAGGTGTTCTATACTTTCCTCTACTCCCTTATCGTTTAACGCGAGGATCGCATAAAGCTAACATCCCTTGCGCATGCTCTTTCATAGCTACAAGGAAGAGATGAACCTCAGGGAAACTCCCTGGTTTCGACCTATAATCACGTGTCTCTATCCCTCATCATCAACCAAGCTTAACCATTTTGTCTTACAGTTGAATATCGCCTCATGCTATTCCAACCAGTACATATCGATCACGACATCATAAGATCCTAAGATCATGACGTATAGGTTGTCCCTAGTGACAAACTCTTCCAGGTTAAGGCTACAGCTCATAACCTTCCCACCAACCTTATGTTTGGCTCCAGAAGCCATTTCTACAAAGCTAAACTCATCTTGTTCAACTACCTTTACCTTAATTCTTTTTAGCGCTACCCCAGAAATGAAACTTTTTGTATCTCCTGGATATATCAAAATACTAAGGGTCTGGTCAGCGACAGTACTTGGCATCTCAAGCACAGTCGATTGGTGTTTTTCCTGGCGGTTATTCACCGCTGCATGAATCTGATGGGCCTTACCCAAATCTCCCATAGTAGTGGGTCCAGTTGATCCAGATTCTCTAGTCCTCTCCACTGGGTAGTCATGCTAGTAATGTTGCTCCCCACATGTCCAACACCCTTTCTTTGGTCCAGTACTCCTAGTACCCGAAGTAGAAGCTGACGGCCCACCGGCCTGGAATCCTGGTATGTTCTGTTGAACAGGCCTAAACTATTATTTTTGTGATCGACGTTGTTGTTGGTGTTGTGGTCCTCAATAAGGAGTTCTCTATTGAGGTGTTGGTCGTTGATGTGTAGTGAAAGTGGATCCTCTCTGAAAGCCGCTATATCCCAGTGAGTGTCTAGCTGGTGTCTGACGTTGCTCCACACGAGATGACACCTGCCCTGCTAGTCTCACTAGATTCATGTTCTGAACCCCACTGATAAGCTCCTCCTTTGCTATGAGGGCCTTCTAGACAACATCAAGCAAGGTTTGAGGCATCAAAATCCTAACCTTTGCATGAAGGTTGACATTAAGGCCAAATACGAACATGTTGACCTTAAGTTTCTCGGTATTCAGGTGTGGAGCATACCAAAGAAGTTCCATAAAACAAGCCTTGTACTCAAGCACCATATGGTCGCCCTGTCACAAGACATTGAACTCGTTGAGGTGACACTCAATGAATTCCTCCGATAGATACCTCTCTCAGAACCATTCCTCGAACAGTTCCCATGACACGTCTTCGACGGCCATGTTCAATTGCAGTAGGAGCGTCTTCCGCCATAGAAGAGCGCTCCCCTTCAGTTGAAAGACCACCATGTGGACCTTCATGTTGGAGGTATAGGCACGAAGTGCAAAGCACATCGCCATATTCTCCAACCATGCCTCGACGGCTGCGTCGTTTAGGACACCAAAGAACTCACGAAATTTTACCTTCTCGAGTTCACGATGAATGCTACCAGTACCGATCGGAGTGCGCAGTGGACCCTCAAGGAGTGTCGGAACCCTAGCTTCATCTATATCCAAACGGTTGATCAGTGCCTCAGACATCCATTGAAAGGACCTCATCAACCCAACCACATCACCCACAGCTATATGTTCCTTCCCAACAACCTGTTTGTCTCCCTGGGGGTTACACCCTTCGGGTGTGCATGTTATTGGAGGCATCGTGCCTCCTCCCCTAGCACCCCGTTGTCACCCTCTGTGGAGTCCTCTAACCATGATTACCTGCACAAATACAGATCATTTTAATTAGCAACATTATAATCAAATATCAAATCAACGAAATCCGTAGTGATCCCAAGTAGCGGGTCAAACCGGCTCTGATACCATATGTAATGACCCATGTCGTTACGACTACATGCGATGCAAAGCAGTGCATTTTTTTTTTATTTTTTTTAAGCAGGAAGGAAATCAACGACAACAATTAATCAACACCACTTGACGACAAACACAACTTACGCATTCAGGAAACAGACAACAACGACCCGTCATACTAGCACATCAAGGAACTAGACAAAACATGCGATAATCAATAGACAGATAAAAACGGCTACCCGCCCGTCACAAGCAAGACAACGCCTACAAGCTAAAGGACAACATCAACAACCTGACACATCGGCTTCGACGACCAGTAACTAGAAACTTGTACAACACACAAAACCAATCGCATTAGGGTGTTACAGAACCAAGTACCAACATCAATTACAACGAACAAACACCCACATCAGGAAGCACAAGACTCCGGCCAGGTTATCATTTTCATCTATCCATCAGGGTGTGCAATGATCCCCTCATCGAGAATCACACCTTCATAAGGCGATAGGCGTGACAGTAACCATGGCACAACATAACATATCTAGACCTTTAACCCAAGCTAAATCCCTCATGCTAGGAGACCGAATTATCTGTCAATAAATACACGAAGACTATACCCAAGTACCCAAGCAACAAGTCGACAAGATGCAAGGTGACATCACACAAAATTAAATTGCGCAACTGACTGAAGAATTTCTTGTTTCCTACAAGGAAAACCTGAGTGGTGAAACAACTATCACCAACCACCCTTTACAGTTCGAATTAAGGCACAAGGCACATAGTAACCAATTAACTGTTAAACTATTAATCATTTTAGCAAATAAAACTACTAATCCCTCGACCATTAATCTAGCGCAAGCTATTAAACTATTACGCCAATAAACCATTATGTCTAAAAAAATCCTATTAATTCAACATTTATATCTCTGTCTAACAAATGATAATCCTATTATTTTTAATAAAAATCAAATAAATTTTAAAACTTTTATATCATTTAATATTAATAAAAAAATATTGTTTTCTTTGTATAACAATCTACTTTATTTTCTTCAAAGTTCATTTCACTTTAAAGAATGTGTTAATTAATGTACCTACTTAGACATGTTAGTTAATGTAATTAAGAGTATGTTAAAATATTTGATTAAAAGTTCAATTATGAAGAAAAGTTTATGTGAAGTTTGTTCACCTTTGATAAAGCAATATTATTTCATATAAACTAAACATTGAAACTAGAAACCAAACATGTTGGTTGTAGAAGGGTTTACCTTTTTCAGTGCACATGTCACTTAATCCTAGTAATATGCCTATCTTTTCTAGAACACAAATAAATTCGTTGCCTATTGAATACATTATGTGGTTGTCTATTAAACATATGACATGCAGTCTATAAAAGTATCATATCACTGACTATTAATACATGATAGCGTTGTCATACAATATATTTAAAATCGTTGTCAAAATATATATTGTCAACAATATTAAATCGCTATCCATTAATAAATGTCTGTCTAGAATTGATAACTTTGTCTAACACATATATCGCTATCGGCGTCAAAACGCAGTCTACATACAAATCGATGCTTGTATATAAATGGCTTTCAAGCATTGATATTTTTGTCCAATGAATATATCGCTAACTGTTAAGAAGTGGTTGTCTAGCAATAATGATATGTTGTCTATTAAATTTGTGTTATCGTTATCTACCAATTATATGATATTGTTTTCTATTAATATATGATAATGTAGTCTACCAATTATGATATTGTTTTCTATTAAATGAAGGGTATCGTTGTCCATTCAATAAATGATATCGTTGTCTATTAAACACATGACATCGTTGTCTATTAAATGAGTGGTATCGTTTTCTATTAAGCACATGATATCTCTGTCTATTTAACACTTGATAATGTTGTCTAATAAATGAATGATATAGTTGTCCATTCAATACATGAAATCATTGTCTATTAACACATGACATAGATGTCTATTAAATGAATGGTATCATTATCTATATATATTAAATTCACAGTCACACAATATATATAAAATCGATGTCAATATATATTAAATTCGCAGTCAGACGATATATATAAAATCTCTATCAATATATATTAAATTTGTTGTACATTCATAGGTTTGTTGAATATATGATACTGTTGTCTAATAGATATAATATCATTGTGTAAATAACAATAAGATATGTGACTAAGGAACAAGAAAATTCAAACCAGAATATTATGTAACAACTAGGTGAAAAGGTTGTGTAAAACGCCAAGAACGTGGTGTGAAGGCTGGTTAAGATGCCAAAAAAAACGTGGTGTGAATGTTGGGTAAAGTGCCAAGAAAAACATTTTTTCCCCTTTCCGCCAGGAGCCAAGGAATCAGAGATCAATCCTTCAGAGATTAATCATTCAATGCGGAGATAATCATTCAGTAAGGAATCAATCAGAAACCCGGAGATACTCATTCACGAGAATGTAAGGATTAATCATTTAGCAATGAATCAATCAAACGCAGAGATACTCATTCACAAGGAGGGCGCAAAGATTAGAGATTAATCGTAAAAGAAAAACCCAGAGATAAGTAAGGGATAGATAGTTGGAAAAAAATTATCCTTCACTTATTATCCATGCACAGGAAAGCAAGACATTTAAATCCCAGTCTTAAACACCAGAGTGAAGACAGTCGATTAGGCTCTTGGCCGACTGCTCGGGCATAGAATAATAACTTAAAGGATAAGGGACAGAAGATAAAAACACAGTTTTCTTCATATTAAATCAATAAAAACAAACACAGAGATTTCATCGCAATCAGAGTTTGGGTTCGCCATGGGAAATCAATTCAAAATACAATGAGCATAAGGCTGGGATGACATTAAGTTCTCTGATCATAAAACATTGGGCTCATCAAGACAATTTGCTAAAGATAAAATTTAAATCTCTGGATAGTGTTACATTGAATAAAACATAAACTTTAACACAGTAGAAGTACATTACTGAAGGCACAGGAACAATATTTAAACTACCATTCAATACAAATATACACATGTGTACCGTAGCCAAATTTGAAAGCTCTGAATTCGTTGTCTCATGCGCGCTCCATCCAGCTCCGGCTTTCCAACCAATGTGACCTCACCGGTACCTCCCAGCCAACACTAGGGGTACTCTTCTTCCTCCTGAGCCCCCCGAGCCGCAAAGGGGCCATGCACACAATACCATAGAATACTAGCACCAAGCTCGCCTCGCAAGGTCGAGCTACCACTCATTACCTGAGATGGGTATCCCAACTCCCACAAGAGAAAGTTCAGTCAAGATAAAATTTCAGCAACGTAACGTTACGCAAAAAGATGAGATCCATACTCCTCCTCCTCCATCCTTTTTATAGTTTTTTTAAGTAATTAGTTTCCCAAATTTTCATTAAATTCCTTTTTCATTTAATTAATTTCAAAAAATCTGCCCCGTACACATGTCGCACATCCCCTAGTTGCACCAGAAAATCAATTTTATTCATTAATTAAATATTCTTATTTCCCTTACCCACCAAGAGCATTCCTAAAAATGTTCCTCGGTGTCCCAATATTCCTTTACAATTCTTAAATGATTTACGCCTTACTTAATTCCTAGTTGAGTTCATAAATAGAAAGTTTCAAAAGCTAGATTCCTTACTAAGATAGACATTCAGGTTTTTCTTTAAGTTTCCCCTGTTTTAAGTTTCACTATTTCTTTAAGTTTCCTTTTCTTTTAAGTTTCCCCTTTTTATTACTAAGTTCAGAATTAGTAGTTTAGATAAACAACCATTTACTATTTTTATGAATTTAATCCTCCATTATAATTCCCCCGCCTCACCCCCTCCCACCCTTTTTTTTTAATTTAATAATTAAAGTTTGAATTTCTCTTATTAGTTATAAAAGAACCTTTAGTGAATTGAAATTTTATAAAAAGAATCTTAGTGAATTAAAATTTTATAAAAGAACCTTAGTGAATTAAAATTTTATAAAAAGAATCTTAGTGAATTAAAATTTCCACTTTAATCCGGTTATATGTCTAATTAGTTGTTTTTCTTTTTTTAAAGGTTCTACTCAGACCTAGTTTTTTAATTCACTAGGCTTGGCGACAGTTCATAAGGGAAAAAATAGTCATTAAACTTTACTTATCACATCATTCATTTTAAGACAGAGTGGGTTTATTCACTTATCAGTTAAAATTGTGGCGTGCCCTTTAGGACGCACTACGTGCTCCAAGGGTGCCACTCGCCTCTCTATTTTCCTTGCGCGGCGTGCCCTTCAAGACACACTACATGCTCCAAGGGTGCCACTCGCCTCTTGACTGAATTTGGTAGATGTCAAACCCCTGGAGTCAGTACTCCACAAGGTGATCTTGTGGGAGACTAAGTGCCTCTAAGGAATAAGGCCCATGCCTTATTCTTCTCCCTTTAGAATCATCATGAGTGATTGTCACAGTCTGCCCTCACGGCATCATAGGTCTTCTCGAACTAGGTAATCGTTAAACTACAGTTCGAGCCACGGCGGGAGTGCTAGTAGGTTGTGGCAAGGCTGCTACCACACCTCTCCCTCAAAGTCTCTGGTTTTCGTGCGTGACCCCTCTACTCCACATGTGAGTCTAGTCTGCAAGATATCGCCAGCCTGCATCCATCAATGCATCATGTCAGCAATAATAATCAATCATCATAACATCTAATTGTATGTACATATGTCACATCAACAACATTCAAACCCCAATAGTCCACTCCCTGACTCGATTCGGAGTCCAAGGGGTTTCATCGATGCCTCTGCATCCTCAATGTCTAGAGTCTTGCATACTCAGGAGAACCCAGTCAATAGCACGTGTCTATGTAAATACAACAAAATAACAAATCATCAAATCCATAATATCCCATAATCATAATCAAACCTACCAATAGTATAATAACATGGATCACTTGCAAGCAAGTGTCCTCAAAGAATAAGTTCGCTCAGTGCGTGCAAGAGCGGGATGTTACATATTTCAACATTTGGTATGAAGTTTCTCGTCATTACCTACAAGGTTGCAAGTTCTAATCTCGTCTTTTATGGTTTTACCCTAATACAAATGTTGCACTTCTCTTTTAGGGTTCTTTGGGAATCTCTATGGAATTTTACCCTATTTACAATAGCAATACTTTCTTCCTGGGGTTTTTTCCTCTCTTCAAAATCCAATGCTATTTTCTTGTCTAAGGCTCTATAATACAAGTGTTTTAAGCCTAAGAGAACTACATCTTTGACATTCTCTTGTGGTTGGCATATCTTCACTTTTATGTGCATTTATGCATTTCATGTGTAGCACACTCGTGCTTGGGTATCTTTCTCTCTCTAGCTTACTTTTGATTCAATAGTACTACACTCCTTTGGTGTTGTTTTTTTCTTTTATTACTATAAGTTTTGGGGTTGACATTTTGGTTCCATTTGATCACCTCTTTTTATTCATGATCTCAACAATGTTGAGTTCTCTCTCTCATATTTGTACTTAACATAAAGTAATTTATCATTAGGAAACGGGTTAAGAAGTTATAACAATAAACCAAATATCTCCTTATATCCCACTTAACTAATGAAATATATTAAGACACTTGACAAATAATCCGTTGCATAAGGCATGGGAAGAACCATCCATGTTACCATAAGGCATTATAAGGATTTTTGGGGATTAACTTCACTTAGTTAGGTATTTCTAAATAAAATGGAGAGTTGACTTGGAATGGAGCCTTTCAAAGCTAGAATGTCACGCCCCAAGTAGTAAATAACCTTTGAAAGCCTAGAATAAAGTATCATTCATTGTAACAAAGAGTTTACTCCCAACTTTTTCGAGCAATTGGTGTAAGTATTTACCCTAATGCCACATAAGGCATATATCTTACAAATATTCACCCCTACCTCTTTGTTTGGTAAGGATAGATAAAGAAATATTCTAAAGTGTTGAGTTTGCTCCTTACTATCCCATTTGTTAAGGAAAGATGATTACTTGTTAGGGAATGAGTTAACAAGTTGCATCCTTAAGATGCATCTTGGAATGAGTAACAAGTTACATTTTTTAACACACACCTCCTTATATTCCACTTAGCTAAAAAAATAGATTAAAATATTTGAAAAATACTTTATTAAATAAATCATTAAGAAGGCAAATTCACATTACAATGAAGCATTTTAAAGACATTATAATGTTTATTCAAATTACAACTATATTTTTTTACAATGTCAAAAAAAAGCAACTAGAATGTTATAATTTGACATTTATAATTAAAAAAAATTAATAAAATTCATTTTTAATAGAAGTGGAAAACTGCGAAGAACTACCATCCCTAATGCCACATGAACATTGTACAAAAGAATTTCAACATAGAATAAGGAAGAT
Source organism: Picea engelmannii (assembly GCA_009831015.1). Taxonomy (NCBI): domain Eukaryota; kingdom Viridiplantae; phylum Streptophyta; class Pinopsida; order Pinales; family Pinaceae; genus Picea; species Picea engelmannii. Next base: position 104,510 of record ML808167.1, on the reverse strand, counting down.
TTGAACCTTACAACTCTTCTAGTTAATAGTAATATCTTTACCAAATAAATATACATCATAGGATCATCACCAATATTTGTAAAAAAACAAAAAATAATTTATAATAAACATTTATAAACATAAAATATATTTTAAATATTTTGCAACCCTTAAACTCTTAACTTTGAACTAATTTCAAAAATGATATATATTGTTTTTCTAGTTATCACATAAAAACACATACAACTCATAAAATGTTCTTATTCTTAAGATTTTGGTATAAAAGATCAACTCAATAATATATTTTTTATAATAAATTCATATTTATTAGACTATATCTATAGAAGCTATACCCTAACTTGGAGCTAAATTTAAAAATATGTATATTGTTTTTTCTATTTAACCCTACACACAAATGCTGCGATAACCCTACACACTATATTATTAAAATATGTATATTGTTTTTTCTATTTAACCCTACACACAAATGATCCTAAAATTTTAATATAAAAAGTCAACTTATTAGTATATTTTTGTTTACTAATAAATCCATGTTTATTGAACTAAATCTATAATAGCTATATCATCTTGCACAACTTATTCACTTTTTGAGATGAATAGTTTTCATAAGTGGTTACTTATTTGGAGAGTAAATGACAAAGGTATACCACAATTTTTGTTGTCAACTAATGACTCCATATGTCAAACTACATGACATTTTTTTGCTCTTCGCTAATAACCTCAAATCACACATGGTTTGAAGAATGCTCTTCACCAATGACCTCAAATCACAACACATGGTTTGAAAATAAAGTCAAGCTATATGATATTTTTTTTCTTTTCACCAATAACGTCAAAGTCATTAAAGAAAATGACCCAAAGAAAAAGAGAGATGTATGTAGAGTATTTGTAAAAGCTCTTTGTCCTTACATATTATTAATAATATATTATTTAATGTTGTAGTATGTCAAAACATACAATTATAAACTTTAGTTTACTTATAGGTAAAGTACAATGTCATACAATACAATATAATTGTATAATAATGTACCGCTAGCAATTGTCCTTAATGGTGTAAAAAGACACTATTAGATACAAAGTCTCATTCTCATGCAATATAATTTGCATCATTATGTACCACTAGCAATTGCTCTTAATGATCCAAAATGATACAATTAGAATTGATGTGGAGATCCCATTTTTCTTATTGTAAAATGTGTTGTTCCTTTTCTCTACACCCAACAAATAAACAAAGAAGAACATCACAACCAAGATGTTTATCTACAAATTTTCTCCAACTCTAACCAAGCAAAACTTTGCATCCCTCAAAAGCATCACATAAAGCTTCAACAAGAGTATGTATCATAGGCACAAAGCATTGCTTCCATGACTGATTAGATTAGATTACATCAAAATATTCCTAGTTGAGGCTCGAGACATCCACTTGTGGTTTAGATCGCATCCCCTTATTCCTTCTATGTATGGTTTTGTTGCTTCAACCCTCTGTGTGCTTCCCCTATTTCATATGACAAGGTATATCATCATGTTCCATTAGATCATGTAAGATGGTCCCTCCGTGCATCGCCCCTCTCGGATTTGACATTTATCAAATGAAATGAATGAATAGTTCACACTTCATGGGAAGTCATCCATTCACACTTCATGGGAATAAATAAAAACCCTTTCCCACTTGGCTAGCCAGTCGGTTAGCGAATTTAGACAAATGGGTAATGGGGGGTTGTAATGTCCCCGCTGGCCTAGGAAGCATAAGGAATGGTTCCGCTAGCCTAAATTGGTTCTCGTAGGCTAAGTCGGAAAAGTTACGTAGGGAACTCAACTTTTGCATAGGAAGTGACTTTATAAAGTGAAAAAAGGGAAAAAGGGAGACATGGGTCTTAGGCAAGAGAAAGTCATTTAAAATTATAAAGTGTGCAAGCATAAAGTGACTTTAAAATAAAATTAAAAGGTAAAGTGAGCGGAAGTTAATTCAATGAAGGAATAAAAGAGGGGAAAAGAGGAGGCGCCCCTCATTCTTGCATTCACTCATTTGGAAAATAGATTTTTGAGAGCTCTTGAGAAGAGAGTCTAGGGTTTTTGGAAACCCTTCATCTATCTCTAGTGTTGATGTTGAAACTATATACCCTAGTCAGATCTGAGGAAGAAGACGCTTCAGATTTCTTCATTGCACTTCATTGTATTGAGTTCCTTCATTCGGTAGTTACTATGGATGTGTGGGAATCGATTTAATCAAGGAGGACGAGTTTACTTCATTGTTGGGTGTTTTTTCTTCACTTGGGCGACTACCTCCTTCGTTTTGTTGAGTGGAAGACAGCTAGAGCGATTCCTCATATTGTTGGGCGATTTATTACTTGTGTGGGGCGTACCCATCACCATAGGGGCGCATATCTCATCGCATAGATCAGAAATATCAATGTTGGGGTTGTATCCCTTGTCTTGGGCGTGATCTATACAGGCTAGGCGCATATCTCCTTGCAGAAGGTGAAAATACAAGGGTGGGGGTCAAATCTTCATATTGACAAGAGTGGAAGAGAGGCACAAACTGTTTGTTGGTCGTGGCTCCTTCTTACTGGGCGCATTGGGCACTTCATAATTGTTGTTGTGTTGGTTCTAGATTGTTGGACAGGATTTATTGTTGAATGGAGTTTTATTGAATGTTGGGATGCGTATTATTGTCAATGAAGGTCGTGGGAATCTCTATCAAGCAAAAGGACTATCTATAATACTATCTCAGGGTTGTAATAGCCATCTCTTATCAGTTTGAGGAGTGAACAAATATAAAGAAGAGAACTTATATTATGTTGCTAATGTATTCTTCTTATACAACCTATTTTCGACCTCTATTATCTCATAGCACTCGTTGTTGGGCACATATTTCCTTTGTTGGGCACTTTTACTGTGGATTGTATGTTGAGAAACAGACAGGCTTAAGGAGATGGGCAACTCTGATCACATATAATCAGGTTCCTTATTGCATTGTTGTAGCTTTTGATTGTGGTATTTATTTAATGTCAAGTGTTGATATGTGTACCCACTCATAAGACTGATAGTTGGGTTATGTTCCCTTATGTGTCTTTTCCCTTATTGCCAAGAATAATTAAAGAAGATTGTTGGATTAGTATCTTTCCATAAGCATATGATACTACTATTCTCAAATTGATTCCTGGTATAAATTGTCATTGAACTGTTTGACAAAATCTGCCAACCAAAATTAGAGGAAAAATTGTATAACATAGGCAAGGAATATTACAGTGGTATCAGATCATGTTCCTCTGCAATTGTGGGTTCTAAAGGGAATTTGTAATCAGATTTATGAGACCAGAAGACAAGCATAACATTACCTATCAGAGATGTAGGGGAAGAACCCTTGATCCCCCTGGATGGGAAGAAGAAGAAGAGGTAGAGAAGAAGGGACAGGAGAGGAAGCACCATCTATCACACCTAAGGGAAAAGGAACTATGGGGGAAGAAGATGATACTAGAATCAACAGTTTGTTCAATATCTTGAATGACTTGGCTAAGGGTCAAAAGGCCATGATGGACCTCATGGGGCAGTTTGTGAAGAATTCGTTGGAGGGCACAACGAAGCGGAACCATAATGGTGATGAGGTTTCAAACAATGGAGAAGGCATCCACTCACGCACTACCATGCAGAGCCATCCCCACTTGTACACCAAATCCCCCAGACCCACTATGCCTCAATTTTTGGGGAATGACGTCACAGGTCCATTGATGCAGGATGAGTAGGATGAGCCCTATAGGAAATATTTAGAGGAGTACAGGAGACTAGGAGATGATTTCCACTCAGCCATGTCCTTCACGAAGTTTTGCAATATGAAGAGAAGAAATTGATCGAGAGGGCCCATGAGGGCCATGTCACACAATTTTGAGTTGCAGCGTACCATTGGAAAGTCATTATTCCCAACTTTGACGGGGGCTCTAAATGCTCCGCTAGATCATGGGTGCAGAAGCTCGACACTTACTTCCAACTGCACCAGATGATAGAGACAAATGTCATTAAATTGACCACCTTGCACCTGGATGGTGAGGCCCATGAGTGGTGGTACCATGGGTTAGTCACTTTGGGACATGTCGGGGTTACCTCCTACCTGAACTTCACACAGACACTCATCGAGAGACTTGACAGAAAGGACCCTAAGCTTCACTTCAGAGAGATGGCTCAGCTCAAACAGACAGGTAGCCCAGAGGCCTATATATCTGAGTTTCAAAGGGTCGCAATGATAATTTCAGAGATTTCAGAGGGCCCTCTGGTGATGTTGTTTGTTGAGGGGCTAATGGAGACTCTACGAGTGTTGAAACATATATATTTTTCTAAACTTTAGACTTAAATAAGTTTAATTCTTGTTTAAATAAAAACAAACGTGCACTTGGATATCACCATTGATGAGGTCTTTTGTTTAATGCAACGATCCTAAGTTTTTTCAAAAGTTATGGAGCCGCCCACTAGTTGAAAGGTCAAATCGCTAAAGATAGCCTTTAAAGTGTCGGGTTTCGGGGTTTCGTAATACTAGCGGTCGGACATGTAAAGAACCCCAAAGTCCCGATATACGAAATTGTGAAACTAGCTTAAATTAAACCGGGTTAATTAAACGATTAATAATGATTAACAATACTTAAATATTATCGCAACTTTGCATTTCGAGAATCCTATCTTGAATGAAAACTTGAAATCCCGATACCCGAAGTCGTGCAACCCTTAACTAATCACAATTAATTAAAAGGTTAAACTTGATTAATATTAATTGATCAAATCGTGATTCAAGGATCATAGCTTGAACTGAAATAAGATCGCCCGGGACTCCAAACCCCGAAATGAATTAACGTTAAACACGATTAATTAACAGGATAAACTTGATTTATTAACACCTTAAGCAATCTTATCTCCTGTCAAGTTTGCGTTGATTTGAAATGCAGGTAAATTCAAATGTTCTCTATGCTTTTCTCAGATCACGAAATATCGACCATTGATGACATTAATAGCTGATTTAGGGAAATGATTTCAAATAAGATCCTACTTTATCGCCCAAATCTTTTGACTAAAGGAATTAAACACATTGTTAGTGAAGATCTACGCAGATTGATACGCTTAAGGCAAAGAAGATTTTTCATTTTCTAAATTACATTCTCGTTTTCACAAAGTTGGCTTAGCGAAATAATCAGTTTTTTGCATTCTCGTTCTCTATAACAGATAATAGAACCCTGAGACTCGATATCATGGCTCCACGGAAAACACCTAAAGCGACTGGTGAAAGTTCAAGCCAGAACGCAGAGGTTATCTCTGACACTTCGCCCAGAAGCGTAGATACAGTGAAAACCTAGACACGTGTATTCAACACCTTGCAATACGAGCTGGTAAACTGTCAGGATGATTCAAGCGACAACGAAAAGGAAGACTTGTCTACCAAATACAAGATTATTGCTCAGTCAGAGATGCACAAGGTAGCAACAAGGCCACGGATTTTACCCTACAATGATATGATTGGATGGGCACTGGATCATGTAGATATCCCAACTAGAACTATATTCAATTCTCAGAAGGTAGATGTTGGATCATTTCAGCCAGAGCACATACAAGTGATGTACAAGTTGTCCCCAACACCAAACTTCACTTATAATGCCAGTTTCTTAGAAGATTTCAATAAGGAGTGTGGTCAATTTGGAAAAAGCCTTTCTGACTTGATCAAAGACTAGTATTCAAGCCCCGAAAAGTTCAGAGTCTATTCTCATGGCACATACTCAATTTCATCGTTACAACCACAGTTCATGTATATAGCCATGATGATGTGTAGGCTCTATGGGAAAGAGAACACAACCCATTTATTTCTGCCATGGGTACCCATTATACACACAGTAGCGGAAGGGTATTCTTTCGACTGAGCCAAAATATTGTCGGACAATCTGGCTAGTGAAATTACAGAATACCAGGCACACAAAAAAAAAGGGAAATCGGATTTGTTCTTCATGTCAGCTTATATTATGGATGCCATATGTTTCATGACGCCTTTCCCGTTGATGGGCTGGAGATGGACTCCAAATAGCACAGAACCAATTTGCATCTATCATTCTAAGCTCTGGGAAGACAAAGCGAAATATTTCTTCTATGAAATCTGTAATTGGGTAGTGGTGTCGATGCACACTGCTATATTTGGTCACCCACCTCCTAGAATTTCAGATAAAATTGTGGCTAACCTAAGCAGCGTGGCAGACCGGTACATCAAGGAACACTTCTCCTATATCAGGGTTTTTGGTTGTTCAGTTCCTCCATATCCTCTGCCACAATTTTTACCAGACAAACTATTGTGCCACGAAGTCACACGACAAACTGTACTCAGCGGGATTAGCAAAGAACTCAAAGGAGTACAGAAAAAGGTATGGCCATCTTTTCCCTTAAACATTGGTGCATTTTCTTTATTTGATTTCGGCCACTCCAGAGTGGAGGCCGCGGCCTTAGAAGAAATAAAGCTGGTAAACATTGAATTCAAGAAGCACGACCCGCAGAAGGTTATGGGTAACCACATGGCCAGTTGCGGTCTGAAAAGGTATGAACACGAAGATTCTCCTCAAGACGAGATTTTCTGAGGAGCGAGATCTTATCTAGATGTCTTAGGCCGAGTTCGAGCTCTATCACCCGAAAGAATGATTGAATTCTACGACTTTCAAAGGCACCGAAGCCGTAGCCTCCCTAAAGTGTTAGAAGGGGGAGTCCCTACGTCTCCAGATACACAGCAAACAGAGACCAAAATTTCAGAATCCATAAACCCTGGCAAACAAGAAACCCAAGAAAACTTAGAGAAAATTGAGGTCTCAAACCAGAAAGAAGATACCCCAGAGACAGATGTATCAAGTAATTGGGCCAAAGAGCAAGCAGAGAGATTAACAAAGAAAGGAGAATATAGGCCATTGTCTATGCTAGATAAATCAACTACAGACGCGACCGAAAAGCAGTCATACACAGAAATTAGTAGCCCCATTCAGTTTATCATGCCTTTATAGTTCACCAAAGGGAACCCCGGTGCAGAGGTAGTATTTATAGATGATCTGACAAGAATTCCTATAAAAGAGATACCCCCTACCAATTTCTTTTTCAACAAGAAAAGGAACGTTGTGGTGAAGAGAGAAACACACCAAAGGGAGGGTACAGCGGTCAAAAGACTCAGAGTACTAATTGATGAAGAAGCCTTAGAAGAAGTAGAATTCGTCGAAGAAGTAGCAGGTTCATTGGGGCTTACACAACAGCCAGCCAGTTTTCGGTTGGAACTTTAAAAGGATGGTTGAAGAAAAAAGACTTGCTATAAACCAACTACAAAACCAAATAAACATTGTAGAAGAGGACATCAGAAGCGAAGTCAACAAGGGCTTCGAGCAGATGAGAGCCAGCGACAAACAAGAAATCCAACCTTGAAGAGATGCAAAAGACTACCCAAGTGAGCCAAGGGCTGGTCATCGAACAAGAGGAGTTGGTACGACAACTACAAGACAAATTAAGCTCTACCGAAAGCATGGTTGTAGATATAACATTGTTCCAAGCTCAAGCACTGGAAGTGCGAAAGAAACTAGAAGCAGCACAACAAGACCTTCTCTCTAAAGTAGAAATCGTCCAAAATCATTTTCGGGTGATAGATCAAGCATTAGGTAACATTTTTTTTAAAAAGAGAGAGGCTATCATTGCCCGGACTACCTTCCAGAAAGCGGTTATATCATCAGCAAAAGAAGGTATAGCTATGACTTCCAGGTTGTCCATTTCGGAACAAACCAGAGGCGATGTCATACTGAAGACTTGGGAGTCTTAACATAGTTGAAGGTAGGAAAATAGCTAAGGAAGTGAAAGAATCTTATGAGGTAGCTTTTTTTTCACTCAACAAGGAATTATTAGGCCTAGATAAAGAAGATAGCTCTGGAATATTGAATCAGATTGATATAGCTAAACATCTGCTCGACATTAAGACAAATATGGAAGAAGCCCAAGCCGAAATCTTGCAAATAAAACAGGCTTATATTGCTCAAATAGATAGATGGTTAGTGAAGCCTAATCTACGACTATAGTCTATTGTTTCAGAAGATAGACGATTAGAAGAGAGATTGCCTCAACTGGAAAAGAAGTTATACACTTTCGAGGCTAATAACCTAACAAAACCCTCCAAGTTGGTAGCTCAGTTTGTGGGCAGATGCATCGAATGTACTGAGCAGGGAAAGGGTAGCACCTCTGGAAACAAATGAATACAATCTGTGTACATTATCTATTTCAGAGCTAGAAGACTGAAAAGGAAAATGCTCGGGCCAGCATAACGAGAAGATCAAGAAGATTTGCAAATGAAGCGTTTCAACTTCTATATTTTGTAATTTTAATTATTCTAAAGATAGAGGAATTCCAACCGTTTCAAGTTGACAACTTTTGTATAAATGCATATTCGAAAGAATGAGCAAAGGTTGCTTCTTGTCGGTTGTAATTGAGAAAACTCTCCTCATTGAGAATTAATACAAGTGCAGACCAAAGATTCCACATTTCGTCCAGTTTGAGTTATGTGTACTTCTGTCTTTCCACATTCCAACATCTTTCTATATATTTCCTTGATGAATGCTTGATCGCAATTTAGTACAACATCTACTGTGATTATATTTCATTTAGTTATCTGATAGAAAAAAAAATTTGCTCTGTGTTTATTGTTAGTGAATACAAAACCTGTCAGTTAATTAGATTACTACATTTTATGCTTCATTTAAGGTTACATTATCTATTTTCTTCTTCTGTAACAAAGTAAGATTCTTTTGCATTTGATGTCTTTCTTTGTCTAACAATTTTATGTTTTTCTCTCACTACATCCAATATTTTCAAATTTAACTCAGACACGAAAAACGACCTTTGAGTTGTTATACTATTAATTCAATTTAAGGAATTTTTCACATAACTGAGATAGAAAAAGCAAACATTAAACTTTCCTTATTTCCTGATGCCTGACATTATACTTTGAGCCTTAAGTATAAACTTAGGAACAACAACGAGGATGGATCAAGGCCTACAAGCCTACCTCTTTACAGGATGTAGTCAACAGAGCTCGGGATATGCAGGATGCAGTACCTAAAAGTCTGTTTCTGCCAAAACCCACTTTTACCCCGAGGACTAAGGACATCAGACCACCTCAGAGAGATTGGGCCGGCAAGCCCAAACTGGATGAAGATACCAGGAGAGAATTGAGGAAAACGAAGTTGTGTTTCAGCTGTCAAGGGCCATGGGCACCAGGGCACAGATGCGTCGGGAAGGATAGAATGAGCAAGGCCCATTACATTGAGATATACTCTAACATTGACAATGATGAGGATGAGGAGGTGGAGCAAGTACAGGACCAGGGACATCCAGCATTAGGAGATGAGTCTTCACAAGCTGAGGCTAAGGTCCCAGTCATGGCCTCGATGTCAAGATTTCTGAGGTATCATACCTTCAGGGTCAGAGGTGTCCTACAAGGGCACAAGGTGACCATATTGATCAATGGGGGAGCACCCCACAACTTCATTGACAGTAACATGGTCGAGAGGAGAGGAATTTAATGGGTTCACAGTAGTCATACCTGGAGGCCACCTGATGAGTTGCACCAAGTGGATTCCCAAGCTCACAATAACCATGGGAAACTACTCAATGACAGATGATTTCTTTGTGGTGGACATACCAGACACAAATGTAGTGTTGGGCGTTCAATGGCTTTACTCTATTGGGAGATACACTACTGATCAGAGGACCATGGAGATGGAGTTCAAAGGACCGGATGGAAACAAAGTGGTCCTACGGGCCATGCACCAGTACCCACTGAAGATTGTGTCATTGCACAGCATGGAGGCAATTATGAGGCATGGTGATATAGAGTGGGTTGTAGAGTGTTTTATTTCTAACCGAGAGCCACCTGACCATCTGCAACAGCGTCCAGAAAACTTACAGGTATTACTCCGCAAACATCATAAAGTATTTAGTGACATTCCTCCTGGCATTCCACCTGATAGAGGTTTTGAGCATATCATAGAGCTAGAGGAGGGGGTCCAAGCAGTTATCACAAACCCCTATCGGCATCCTAAAGTTTACAAAGACGAGATTGAAAAAAACATTAAAGAATTTTTTAAATTGGGCCACATCCACCCTAGTTCCAACCCATTTTCCTCTTCTATTGTCTTAGTCAAGAAGGACAGTACTATGCAGATGTGTATTGACTACAGGGCCCTAAACATGAAGACAATCAAGAATCGGTACCCCATACCCAGGATCGATGAATTAATGGATGAGCTCAGGGGAGCCAAATTCTTCTCAGAGATTGATCTTCGATCAGGGTATCACCAAATCAAGGTACGAGAGCAAGACGTACCTAAGACATCCTTTAGATTCCACTATGGGCATCATGAGTTTCTAGTCATGCCATTCGGGCTAACTAATGCCCCTACTACTTTCTATTCGTGCATGAATCATGTGTTCAATAAGCAGCTGAGAAAGTTCTTATTGGTCTTCTTTGATGGCATCCTCATATACAGCAAAACATGGGAGGACCATCTGCGACATCTGGATGAAGTGCCATCTGCGACATCTGGATGAAGTGCTTGGTAATATAGAGAGTCAGCAGTTGTATGCGAAGGAATCCAAGTGTGAATTTGGTATGACAGAGATGCTCTACCTGGGGCACATGATTGGGATGAACGGGGTATAGGTACACCAAGAAAAGATCGAGGCAATCATTGAATGGCCAACTCCTAGGAATGTGACAGAACTGAAGAGTTTCCTCTGTCTTTGCACTTACTACAGGAAATTTGTTAAGGAATTCTCACAGTTGACAGCACCACTGACTGATATCACCAAAAAGGGGGATTTTGTTTGGATAGAGAAGGCCCAGGAGACATTCGAGAAAATGAAGCAAGTGATGAGATCATGCCCTATTTTAGCACTCCCTGATTTCACTCAGCCCTTTGTCTTGGAATGTGATGCTTCGGGAATTGGTATAGAATCTGTATTGATGCAAAACAGTCACCCCATAGAGTTTGAGAGTCGCAAACTCCAAGAGTACGAGCAGCATTACTCCATATATGACAAAGAGATATTGGCCATAATGCATGCTTTGACCAAATTCCAGCAGTACTTGGTGGGGAACAGGTTCAAGGTAAAGACCAATCACAATAGCTTGAGGTTCCTCATGGAGCAAAAGGAGCTGAGCGAGCGGCAACAAAAATGGATCAGTAAAATCCAAGCCTACGATTTCAAAATTGAGTATGTGAAAGGAAAAAACAATGTGGTTGCAGACGCCCTATCGAGGATACCTACTCTCTCTCTCATAGAGATTTCAGTGGAATGGAAGGCACTTCTATTGGTAGAATACTCCAAAAACAGGTTTGCTTGTGAAATACTTGATGGTCAGGTCTCCGATGACAGGTATAGGGTTATTGACGACATCATATATTATAAGGACCGGATCTATTTAATACTAGAATCCCAGTTGAAAGACAATATTATGCATGCAGCACATACTTCTCCTTTGGCAGGTCATCCAGGATACTTGAAGACTTATAAACAAATTCGAGAGAGGTTCGCTTGGAAGGGTCTCAAGACAGATGTATTGAAGTTTGTACGGGAGTGCCACATCTGTCAGCAAAACAAGGTGGAACATACCCACCCAGCAGGATTGCTCCAACCGCTTCCCATTCCTGAACAAAAATGGGAAATCATTTCGATGGATTTTATCACGAGGTTGCCTCTGGTTCAGAAGAAAGATTGTATCTACGTGGTGGTTGATAGGCTTACTAAATTCGCCCATTTCTTTGCCATATCGTCCAAATACTCAACAACGCAAATAGTGGAATTGTTCTTTAGAGAGGTATTTCGGTTGCATGGACTGCCCAAGACAATTGTCAGTGATCGAGACAACAGATTCATGGGGGGCTTCTGGCAGGAGCTATTCAGACGGGACAGAATTAACGCCTCTACCAGTTATCACCCTCAGACTGATGGCCAAACAGAAATTCTGAACAAATGGCTCGAGGGGTATTTAAGAAATTATGTCTCAGGGCAACAGAAGGCGTGGATCAAATGGTTGCACTTGAGTGAACATTGCTATAACACCAATTATCACATGTCGATCAGGATGACACCTTTTCAAAGCTTTATATGGTTATGACGCCACCACCTTTGTGGATCAAGCGTTTGGGGACAGTCAGGCACCCAAAGCCAAAGATTGGATTCAAGAGAGTTGGGACATCTTGCAAACTCTCAAAGATAACCTGCAACTGGCACAAAATCAGCAAAAGATGTACGCCGACAAGCATAGAGTGGAGCACAGTTTCGAGGTGGGAGACTTGGTATATCTTTGCTTACATACAGGCAATCATCATTGAAAATGAAAGGGGCGGAGAAATTGAAGCCACAATTCTACGGTCCCTACAGGATTTCGAGGCGAGTCGGGGAAGTAGCTTATGAGCTAGAGCTTCCAGAGGGGTGTAAGATACACAATGTCTTTCATGTTTCATTCCTCAAGAAGGCAGTGGGACAACATGTTGTCATTTCTACAGAGTTGCCACCATTGGACGAGGAGGGGTAGTTGGTTCTAATTCTGGAGGAGGTGTTGGAGACCATAGAGTGTAAATTAAGGAACAAAAGCATCAAAGAGTACCTGATCAAATGAAAAAATCTACCTAGAGCAGATATTGCAGCATCCTGAGATTGCTTGAGGACAAGCAATCTCAGACGAGGAGGACTGTAATGTCCCCGCTGGCCTAGAAAGCATAAGGAATGGTTCTGCTAGCCTAAATTGGTTTCCGTATGCTAAGTCGGAAAAGTTACCTAGAGAACTCAACTTTTGCCTAGGAAATGACTTTATAAAGTGAAAAGGGGAAAAAGGGAGACATGGGTCTTAGGCAAGAGAAGGTCACTTGAAATTATAAAGTTTGCAAGCATAAAGTGACTTTAAAAGAAAATTAAAAGGTAAAGTTTGCGGGAGTTAATTCAATGAAGGAATAAAAGAGGGGAAAAGAAGAGACGCCCCTCATTCTTGCATTCACTCATTTGGAAAATAGATTTTTGAGAGCTCTTGAGAAGAGAAGAAAGTCTTTTGGAAACCCTTCATCTGTCTCTGGTTTCAGTGTTGAAACTATACACCCTAGTCAGATCTGAGGAAGAAGTCGCTTCAGATTTCTTCATTGCACTTCACTGGATTGAGTTCCTTCATTCGGTAGTACTCTGGATGCGTGTGAATCGATTTAATCAAGGAGGACAAGTTTACTTCACTGTTGGGCGTTTTTTCTTCACTTGGGCGACTTCCTCCTTCGTTTTGTTGAGTTGAAGACAGCTTGAGTGATTCCTCATATTGCTGGGCGATTTATTACTTGTGTGGGGCGTACCCATCACCACAGGGATGCATATCTCATCACAGAGATCAGAAATATCAATGCTGGGGTCGTATCCCTTGTCCTGGGCGCATATCTCCTTGCAGAAGGTGAAAACACAAGGGTGGGGGTCAAATCTTCATATTGACAAGAGTGGAATAGAGGCACAAACTGTTTGCTGGTCGTGGCTCCTTCTTACTGGGCACATTGGGCGCTTCATAACTGTTGCTGTGTTGGTTCTGGATTGTTGGACATGATTTATTGCTGAATGGAGTTTTATTGAATGCTGAGCTGCGTATTATTGTCAATGAAGGTCGTGGGAATCTCTATCAAGCACCAGGACTGTCTATAATACTATCTCAGGGTTGTAATAGCCATCTCTTATAAGTTTGAGTGAACAAAGATAAAGAAGAGAACTTCTATTCTGCTGCTGACTTATTCTTCTTATACAACCTATTTCCGGCCTCTATTATCTCAGAGCACTCGCTGCTGGGCACATATTTCCTTTGCTGGGCACTTTTACTGTGGATTGTATGTTGAGAAACAGACAGGCTTAAGGAGATGGGCTACTCTGATCACATATAATCATGTTCCTTATTGCATTGCTGTAGCTTCTGATTTTATTTAATGTTAAGTGCTGATATGTGTACCCACTCATAAGACTGATTGCTGGGTTATGTTCCCTTGTGTATATTTTCCCTTATTGCCAAGAATAATTAAAGAAGATTGCTGGAATAGTACCTTTCCATAAGCATATGATACCTACTATTCTCAAATTGATTGCTGTTATAAATTGTCCCTGAACTGTTTGACAAAATCTGCCAACCAAATTTAGAGGAAAAATTGTATAACATAGGCAAGGAATATTACAAGGGTGCACCAATGGTTGTCCAAGGTCCATCAACAGCCCAACACAAGACAAACGTACTATCATGGACATAAGCTTCACTGAGTGTTCGATCAAATCCAAAAATCAAACACCATTGAGTGTTCAATCAAATCTAAAATCAAACACCATTGAGTGTTCAATCAAATACAAAATCATCAAAAGCCAATCTAACCGTGTTGGGATTAGACCAAATACAAAACGATTAACATGACCATTTGGATATCCAACTCTAGGGGTACCTAGCACAAAATGTCAAACTTGGCCTTTATGTGTAGGTGAATTCATAGGAAGGTTGAATTCATGACCTTTCAAAGGTATTATAAAACCCTCCTCTAAAAGTTGTGTTGTTTTTGTGTGCAAACAAAAATGGACATAAATAAATATAGAACAGTTTGTGGTAGCAGTGTCAATGATGAAATCACAATGTTTTAGCAAGATGTCTTTAACAAAATAAATCTAATCTAGAACAGTTTGTGGTAGCAGTGTCAATGATGAAATCACAATGTTTTAGCAAGATGTCTTTAGGAAAATAAATCTAATCTAGAACAGTTTGTGGTAGCAATGTCAATGATGAAATCACAACGTTTTAGCAAGATGTCTTTAGGAAAATAAATCTAAAACAGTTTGTGGTAGCAGTGTCAATGATGAAATCACAATGTTTTACAACATGTCTTTAGGGGGCATGCAAAAAGGTAGGGATAATGTGGCATACATGCCTGAAATTTTTGTCAATAACTCTGGCTATTCAGTAATTCTTCCATTTGGAAAAACATAACGAAATACCTCATTTCCTTGCTGAATATATACTAGCCTGAATCTAAATTGAATCGTTTTAAAAATTGCTGAAAAAAGAGTTGGTGCCAATACCAAATAATTTTAACCAAATTTCTATTGTGTTTCCAGGTGAATCCACAAAATTCTTATTTATTGGGAGTCAATCAATGACCTACAGCGCGAGCTCAGGTGAATCCACAAAATTCTTATTTATTGTGAGTCAATCATAACCTGCAGCGCGAGCTCTTGGGGTTTAAGAGAGTTCGTTGGAGCTCAAGCCAAGTGTCCCAAGGCTGAACCCTGTGGCTCCACATTGGTTAAGGCTCGAGGATTTTTTGTCTGTTTAATTATAGCATGGTACCAGTCTACTTACAGATTGGCCTATAATTCTTGTAGAAAATGATACTTACAATTAAGCTAAATCCCCTGAATGTACAGAAATTGAAGCCAGTGTCTATGATGAAGCACATGTGCAGTGACTACAATGATTTGGAGACGCATATCGAAGATGTCTATTATATTGTTTTGAGAAGCCAATTTGTTTGGCCTTGGTATATTATCTTCATGGATATCATAAACTGTTATTGTATTGTTGTTTTTTATTTCATAGATATCCAAAACAATAATCAAAAATATAACCAAACAATCATAACAATGTTTTTGCTTCCCTTAATCTCCACAAATTTCACAAATTTTGAGGGGCAGTAATTAATTAATTAATTAACTAAACTAACATCCATCAACTTAGCTAGCAACCAACAACGACACCCATCATTGCAGCAATAATCCCAAAGTAGAAAAGTTTGGCATGCAATCACCACACCCCTGCAATCAAATCAATAGATAGTGGAAATAAATTTTAAGAGAAAATGAAAAGATGTCTATGTAAGAAAATTGTTGTACACTAAGACAATTGAAGTATGTGGGCCTTTTTCATTGCAAACAATTGCTCTCCGGTGGGTATGGCTGGGTAGCAGTCAGTCATCAAAGCTAAAATGTTTCTTGGAAAATATGAAGTCTGTCGCTTCCTTTTATGTTTTTATGTTTGGCTAATGAGTAAGTTAATCTTCAATTGCTCTCCTGTGGATATGGCTGGGTAGCAATCAGTTATCAAAGCTAAAATGTTTCTTGGAAAATATGAAGTCTGTCGATTCCTTTTATGTTTTTATGTTTGGCTAATGAGTAAGTTAATCTTGTAGCAAACGAATCCTCTTTCCAACCACAAATCCAATAAGAATTGTAGGAAACGAATCCTCTTTCCAACCACAAATCCGATAAGAATTCAACAGAAATTCCAAGCATGAGCACAATTCTACCATGATCTAAGATCTGTGCATGGAAGAACAATGCCTTTCTGACTCCACCAAGATCGTCAAAAATTCAATCAAAGTTCTGAATTGATATGAACTTTGACGTTCTATCTCACCAGATTCGAATAATTAGAAGAAAGTTTGCTGCAAGATTAGGCAGCTCCCCTAATATATTGTGTATCTAAAAATGAGTGTAGATAACATCTTATTATATAATAATGATGATATTTCCTTTCTGTTCGTCACAGTCAGTCAATAGCTATAGACATAGGTAGGGTAAGCATAGAACGACTCCAAACGTATACTATCTTAAATTTTAGCAACACTGCAAATAACCTATCCCACTCTTTTAATGCATTGTCATTTCTTCATGAGCATATCAGTCGCACAAGGATTCACCGCACATGGAAGCAATCACAAAACGAGTATAAAACTTC
>ML808167.1:44042-58302 GCA_009831015.1 Picea engelmannii | reverse complement strand
CTCATGACCAAGACACTTGCCTCTATGCAAGAGATGTTATCAAACAAGAAAGAGAAGCTAATCGAGAAGAATTAGGTGGGACTTATGCTAACAACTATGTGGGTCATTGGATGGACACTATGAACAATGTCATGAGTCATGACTAAAGTATACAATATGTTTGAGGAAAAAATAAGACACATCAAAGGGAAAAGCATTGATGCATCCGCCACCATTCTCCCTTTTCTATATAATTAAGGTTGCCCTCTTTCTGATTAATAAAAGGTCGCTCGAGCCCCAAAGCCATCCCAAGTAGAGATAAAGGGAAAATTTTGAGAAAAGGGATGAATCATATACCAAAAGAGAGATAAGCCAACACAACAAGAGACAAACCCTCCCCAACAACCTCAAAGCATTTCGAAGAGTAATCAACCAATTGAGGTCCCTAGTGGGTGTTCAACAACAAGCTTCGTTGAGAGTGCGTACGACAAGATGAATGTTGATCTAGTGCAGTACTTGATGAAGGCCCATGTGTATGTTCTGTTGGTTGAGATCCCAACACAAATGGAAAAGGTCAAGAAGTTCTTAGGATTTGATCAAGCAGATGACCCTTCTGTTGAGGATGCTCCTATGCTGTTACAAACGATGAATCAAGGGAAGAAAAATGAAAGTCTGGCCCCTTTTATGTGTCCCTACTAGTCAATAATCTATTGCTACACAATTGTATGCTAGATTCAAAGGCATCAACTAATGTCATGTTGTTGAAAGTGATAAAACAATTACGCCTTGCAAACACTAGGACATACAAAAATGTATGCACCACGGATTCCAAGGAAATCAAAGTGGTTGGCTTAATTAAAGATTTACATGTCAAGTTGGTCGTATATCCGAACATCTCGTTTTTAATTGATGTTGTAGTTATCGATGTTCCAGATTCTTGGGGAATGTTGTTGTTTAGAAAGTGGACTGCCAATTTGGGTGGTTCGTTGCAAATGGATCTATCTTACGCAACCAGCCCAACCTATGAGGGCAATTATGTCAATTTGCATCGGGAGCAATTCAAGAGATTTAATGTAGAAGACCCCAATGAACCCATGAATGAATTTATTTGCACATTAGATGATGACATGGGTAATTACATAATCCTCTCACATTCACTAGCCCCTGAGATAAAGGAAGAAGAAGTAAGAGGGGCAAACGAAGAGATTTGGAAGATGCACTTTGATGGGGCACATTCTCAATTAGGTATTGGTGCAGGTATCGTCTTCAATTACCCATAAGGTGATGTCATGAATTTTGCCTATAGACTAGAATTGAAGCCACAAATCAAGTTGCGGAATATGAAGCCTTGCTTCTAGGATTGGAATTGGCTTTAGAAATGGCCATAAAAGTGTTACAAGTGATTGGCAACTCCGATCTCATAGTGTTTCAAGTCAAAGATCAATATGCTGCAAAGAATGAGAGGCTAAAGAAGTATAAACACACAATTTTCAGCATGATAGAGTCATTCATTGTGTTTTCGATAGAGGTTTCCCCAAGAGAGCAGAATGCCCAAGAAGATGCCCTAGCCGTAGCTGCGACTAATTCTCAGTCATGCGAGATTCTTACCTCAGGCGAGGCTAGAATGGATATCATATATCGACCATCCATCTTGAATAATTTTGAGCACTAGTAAGTATTCCAGGATGATTCCCAAGTAGAAAGATTCATAAACAACCTAGAAGAATTTGTTGATCTTAAGGTGGATTGACGAGGTCAAGAAAGCATAAATTGTGTTTTCGAAGTGGTTGATAAGATAAGTATATTAATGTCCGACAAATCACGACAAAAGTAGGTCAATGGGGTTGTTTTGGTACAATGATGTCTTATACAAAGAAGGAGCGCTAAAGAAACTCCTATATAAAAGCAAGAAGCGGGAAGTAAAATAGAATATAAGTCTAATCTAAAAACCTAGAGAGTTGATGCCACAAATGGAGAGGCAATCCAAGAGAGAGAGATATACGAGATGAGTAGATCCAGAATCTATGGCACTAGTGGTATGAGGCTACTCTAGTCCACTGGATCCATCTCTCCTAACATTTGAGGCCGAATGAACAAAACTCAAAATGGATGGTTGTCTGCAAGAAGAATCGGAAGAGGAGCTGGAATGAGTGTTGTGGTGTTGTCTAGAAGGAATATCTTGTGGCTATGGTCTGGAAGATCTCATCTGGTGACTAGCCTAACTACTAAAATGAGATCTAGTCTAGCAATGTCGTTGGGATCTCATAGAGGTAAAAGTAATGCCTTGTGTCCTCACTGATCTGGGATCATCTCTATCCAACTGTCGCTTGGTGCCCCTTGTCAGGAGCACTGTAAAAACGGAAGTGATCTATGGGGTGGGAGTTGGTCTAGGTTGTGGATGTGGCTGAAGAATAGAAGAACGGAGATGGAAGGCCTCCTCCATGTATAGGGCCATACATCTCTGGTCAGGATACCTAAAGAAGCTGCCAAGTGTTTGTAGCTCTCTGAAAAGACAGTGGAACCGTCCTCAGAAATCGAGCAACGGAAGATGAAATGCTCCCCTGTCTCAATCTCTCAGAGATGGCACAACTGGAAAATCTTGTTTGATCAGTCAATCCGATGGTCAGTCTCAATCCGCAGTCTATCAGAACCAACTCTGAACTGGCCTAGGGGATCCGAAGAGCATGCATCCAATGGCAAAGTGTGTAATGGAGTCAAACAATGAGTCCATCCCTCATAACCATGAAATGATCAACATAGAATGCCATCTTCGAACATAGCCCACCCTGACGGTTTATCCTAGTAACCAGTACAAACTACTTGTACATATCCTCCCGAATGAGTGTATTCATCTCTTGTCTGGTTGGTAAGAGGTGGCCAAGTGCACATAAGGAATATCTAAACGAAGGGAGTCAATCCATCGTAATACCAACAGATGCTAAGAGATTCGAGAGCTCGATGTACCAACATCGAGACCGAGCCAAAGAATTAGCTAATTCGATGGAATCTGATGAGTAGTAGGCCAAATATGGACATCGGTCTCAACCCTCGTTGTATCAACTAAGCTTTGAATGCGGTGCAGAAGTGAGATAAGACAAGATAAGATAATTTTATTAATGTCCAACAAGTGACCACAAAAGTAGGTCAAAGGGACTATTGAGTACAATGATGTCATTACAAAGAAAGAGTATCGAAAGGTCTCCTATAAAGGCAAGATGCAGAAAGTAAAATGAAAATACAATGAAATAAGGTGAAGCCGTAGAGAGTGAGATCTATGCTGAGACATGAAGAACCCTCGACCCCGAGCCCAAAGACCAGCTCAAACGAGGAGATATATTGTAGGAGAAGATCCAAGAAGGAGAGGAACCAAAGGTGATGAAATAGGTTAGCCATGGAATGGACCCATCTCTCCTACCATCCAAGGCCAGGTGAAGAAAACTGAGTGTAGTAGGATGTCCAGAGGAGGAACTGGTGGGATGCCTGAATCGTCCGCAATGTTTGACTAGAAGAGGTCGTCCCTTGACGAGGCCTGGGGGATCTCATCTGTCTCCTAAGAAGGGATATGGTCTGGTCATGTCGCTGAAATCTCGTGAGACAGAGGAAGGTCCCACGGGTCCACATTGATTTGGAGTTCAAAGCTATGCTGGTGTTGGTTTGTCTCTTAGTGCCCCTACCAGAGGAGGTGATCCATCGAATAAGGTCTAGTCTCATAGGAGGCTAAAGACTATGGATTGGGAACCTGAGGGCCTCCTATATGTATAAAGTTAAGTGTCGTTGATCAAGATAGTTGAAGAAGCCAGTGAGGGTCTCAACCCACCTAAATAAGCAATGAAACCTCCCCCTGATCTCATAGATGGGGCAGCAAAAGATCAAGTGCTCCTCGGTCTCGACCTCCATAGCTGACAAATCATGTCTAGTCCATCGATCTAGTGGTTTGTCTCAACTTGACGTTTATGTGAGCCCACTCTGAACTGGCCTAGCAGAATCCAGAGAGTGCGCGCCCAGTGGCAGAGTGTATGATGTGGTCGAACGATGAACCCATCCCTAAGCCCCAAGAAGTGCTCTACGTAAAAGTGTAGAAAATTAGTGACATAAGCACACTAACACAAAGGGTTAATGTCACACACTTAGCAAAAATTGAAATCTATCCTAAATGAAAATAACCCACATCACAGCGATAATTCATAAGCAAAAACACACATTACTAAGTACATTTGCAAAGGAAAATAACAATGAACAACAGTCACAAATCCATGTAAACACCCAGAAATTTTGGCAACCAGATAGGGAAAACCCCAACTTGGGGAAACCCACCAAGAGAGATTTTATTTTTGCTTCAGGAAGAAATTGCAAGCTATAGCAGTCAATATAGCAGCAAAAGATAACTTACAGGCCCCCAACAGTCCCCCTTAATTTCTGTCTAGAAAAACATGCCAAATCCGTACTATTGTACGGCCCCCTTCACTTAACTGCACCTTGAAATTCATGCCAACAATGCGCTGTACAAAAAAAACAGAAAACCCTCTAGCAGCAAAGAAAAACTTCAGCCTTGCCTCAAAAATCATGCCAGCAAAAACAGCCTCGAAATTCGTGCCATTTCTCCTTGTTGTACAAACTGTACAAATCCGTACAGGACGGCCTCCAACGGTAGCAGTAATCTCAGCACTTCTCACACAAAAAATCTCCTTGGAAAATTTGCCCAATATCTCTTGGTAACTGTGTCAAACTTGTTGCAAACAATTTCTTCTTCCAACTCTCAAAATATCTCTCAAAACTTGTCTTGCACACTGCCCTAGGTTCACTTTTGTAGCTGAAAATGACTTTTCATATCTAAATCTCTTTTCACCTTCCCCATCCCTAAATCTAATGGCCAAGATCTAATCTTGCCTTTACAAGATCAAGGGACATGATTCATTCCCTCCAAAATAAATCACTTAAATATATTAAAGTACAATTTCACTTTATAACATAAGTGCACTTTATGAAATAAAGTCACTTTAATATTAGAAGGTTACTTTATAAAAAGTCACTTTAGATAAAAGAGCCACTTTATTACAACTTTATAAAACACCTTTTACAATGTTAAGTGCCTAGCAGTCTAAATGTGAGCTTACCCCCGCATACAAGACACAACATGCGGAGTACCTCCCGAGCTACCAAAAGCTAACAAAAAGGCCATCTTTGGGCATAACCCACCAGGAGGGTTAACCCAAGTGATTTGGATAAACTGCCTGTAAATGTCATCCTTGATGATCTTGTTCAACACTTATCTTGTCAATAGGAGATGGCCAGGTGCATCCAAAGAATATCTAAACAGAGGAAGATAATCTATCTGAATACCCACGGACTCTAAAAGATCTTAAACCCTCGTGAACCAACATCGAGCCCGACCCGATGAGCTAGAGAGGGCAATGGTCTCGGATGAGGAGTAGGCCAAGTACGAGTACCGGTCTCGCCCCTTCGCCAAGTCTACGAAGCTCCGGATACGATGCAGAAGAGACCAATCTGGACATTGTCTCAAGTCGATAGGGGCAAGCCCCAAACTCTGCTATGATGATGTGCTGAGAAACTATATGCGTGCATCTAATGATACGTCGGAGGAGAAGGGTCTGGACTCTCTCAACTGATGCCCAATCAAAATCTAGTAACGAAGGCCCCCAAATCTCTTAGCCATAGAGAACCATGGGTCAGATAAGGGAGTCCATGAGGGACATCTTGGATGAGATGTCTTAAAAGTGGTGACAGAAACATTGTCTCTCGAGAAGGGCTAAAGATCCATAGCCCTTGGTCATCCGGGGCTAGAGGGTTGGTCTCAAACTGATGCAGGGTCTAGAGAATTGTACTCCCAAGTATGTGTATGTGTTGGTGATCTCAATCTCCTTCCCTTTGAAGAAGAAATGAAGGTCTATGGACTTCTTCGACCCATTGAAGATCATAACCTTGGTTTTACCCAGGTTGGTTGTCAACTACCGAAGGTCACAGAATAAAGCTAAGGCATCCAACTCTCTCTGTAATCCCTCTGGAGACAAGACTAGGAGGACCACATCATCATCAAAAAGCAAGATGGATATCAAAACCTGGTGGAGGAGGCACCCGTCGTTGCCATGGATATGCTCGTAAAGAAAGGCCTCTAACACATCAATATAAATCTCAAACAATGTGGGGGACAGGGAACAACCTTGTTTAACCCCGATGGTACCCCTGATGAAATCTAACATGCCGTGAACTGTGCGGAGACGACCAGGCACCGACTCGTATAGGCACAGGATGGCGATCAGTGGGGTCAGGGAGATGCCAATGTCTCTGAGCCTCTAGAACAGTGCTTCTCTTGGAACCAAACACAGTCTCAAGCCAGAAGGGGCGAGCACCAAACTCTACAAGGATGATGAGCTAAGGAACTGCATGCTTGCATCTGATGATGCGACAAAGAAGGATGATCTATACTCTCTATGTTGAAGACCAATCAGACTCTAGTAAACTAGGTCCCCAAACCTCGAAACCATATATAACTGTGGGCCGCACAAGAGTATCCATGAGCAACATTTTGGATGATATGTCTTGAAAATGGTTCTGGAAACATTACCTCTCAAGAAGGGCCATGGACCCATATCCCTTGCTAACTCGAGGTTGAAGTGCATGCCGCAAAACTAAGTTGCAAGAAACGTCCCCTGAGGTGTCGTACTGTTAACCCCTAGATTTTCACCCGTAAAAATCTTGAGGGTTAGGAGCCAACATGCACTATTTTGGCTGGCATTTTGAGATTCTCCCAAAGTTTAGCACTTGTATTGAGTCAGAGGTTGGTTCCCATCAGAGACAGGTACATGATCGGTACATGGTTGTTTTTGTTTCAGAGTTAGAGATAGCTTGTTTTCCTTTGCATTTGAGAGAGATGTCTACATACAACAGGTGTCCCTACTTTTTAGGAGACAGTGATTGAGGGGTTCACTTGACAGTTTGGAGAAGTATTGAGCATACAGGGTTGGTCCTTGCATGATTTTGAACCCAATGGACCTTTTCCGGGGACATGCAAGAACTTTCTATTTATAGAAGGGGTGATTGGCTCCAGAGGAGACAAGTGGCAAGCTCAATTTCCGACATTTGGAAGAGTTTCAGTGTGATGTGGCATCTACGTGGCATTAATTGAAGAGGGGCACATTTTCCAAGGCAAAAGCAATAAAGTCAACTAAAAATTAGATAAAGTGAAAAGGTGAGGTGCATAAGTGAGGTGGCACTTTATGGAGATGAATTAGCCAATCAGGGCTAACTTTTCTCACTAATGTCCCTCACTCGACATGTCTTCTCTTTCCATGCATTAATTTACTCAAATTCCTCTTAATTTGCTTTTAAACGCTAATTTCCTAAAATTTAGGAAAATCTCTAAAAAATAGGGAGAAAATCCTTTTGCTGACTAACTCATGATTTACTTGGCAAAATTAAGCGTTTAGGCATGCATTGGATTTCTAAATTTATCCTCCATGTCCTTTCCTCACTCTTTAAAGCTAAAAGTGCATGATTCCCCTCATTATTCACTCTCTCTTTCCTCAAGTGCACCCTCTTTCTCTCCTCTCTTCCTCACATGTGTAGCGCATTGTCCATGTTAATTCCCTCCTATCCTCACTTAGATTTTTCTACCCCTGCGCATGCTTTCTATTCATCTCACTCATGTGCATACCTTCCTCCTATAGCCTCCTATGCACCTATGATTCTCTTCCTTGGGATTTTCACCTCACACACTATATATTGGAGGTCGAGTTACTTGTTTATGGTCGGATTTTTGCAGCAGCACCGTACTCTTTTCTTCTCTCTTCCCTCTCATTCTCTCTAGTCTAGCTACTCTCTCTTTGAGCAAGAGTGATCATTGTACCGATTGTGGACTTTTTGATTGTGGCGCAATCAACCCTTTGGCAAGCCTATAATAAAAAAGTTTTGTGTTTGTTTTCGAACCTTCCTTCTTGTTGTTACTTCGTTTAATTTTTGCAATTAGATTAAGTGGTTCATGCTATTCATTGTGATATTAGTCTATCTTTTGAGTAGTTTCTCTTCGGTTTTCTTCTATCTTTTCTTGTGCTAACCCTACAGGATCCCTCCAAAGTTACGAAAACTATCTTTCCCCCCACATCTTGGGCAGTTTTAACATGCTGTCCAAGACATATCAGCTACTGTTTTTGACACTTTTTTGCAAAAAATCAAACTTCTGGACAGCAGCAAAACACCCTAGGGACTCCCCCCAGAGGCTGGCAAGCACCAGCCCAAACGGAAAGGGATCTAGCCCATGACAATTTGGGGTTTTTCTCCTTTAATTAGCCGTGCCTTTTCATCGTTGTTTTTTATCTTATATCAGCTCAAATGGAGGATGAAAAAGTGTGCTAACAAATTGGCGTCGTTGTCGGGGAACACAAGCCTTGGTGACAACGACATCGGTGAGCTTTTACTTTAATTGTTTTATTTTTTCTAACTCACCTGCTGACTCCATAGGATACAAGGACGACTCCACAGGGGAACTTACACAACATGATCTTTCGGTTTTGATTCCCTCATAAGGTCTAGTTCTGAGCTTGAGCAAACCCTAAATACCTTTCTCGAAATAAGACTTTTCTTTCACCAAGAACTCCTTGTGAAGTTGGTAGGCATACTGAGTTCTTGGGTAAGTTCTTTTCGACGAGCACTACGGTGAGTATAACTTCGACACCTTCACCTTTAGTCTTATTTTCATCTCAAGCTAGTAGGGTGGTAGTTGAGCTTTTTTCTATTTGAGACTAACAATATCGCCGCAGTTGTGAGGCCCACCAATAAGGTGGAGATTTTCTACTTTTGACACACTAAGTTTTGTTGCATTCCAGATTATCCTCATGACTTACCTGCACGTAAATGGCTTAATTGCATACCTTTGTTTGAGGTTGGGAGAATGATTTTCAGGGAGGTTGGCTTAATTGCGGGGAGGTTGAGAGAATCAATTGAGGATCACTTGATTGCTTTTTCAAAGTTGTTGGATGATTTTCAAGTGGAACGTGAGGATGTGGCGATGAGGAAGTTTGTGTCAACCCTCGAGGGGGAGGCATGAACGTGGTACAAATCCATTCTTGATGCCTCCATTGATGGATGGGATTCATTCCATGCGAAGTTCACTGAACAATGGGCGGATTCAAAGGACAACTTTTCCTTAATTAGTGTTGTTGATAATATTAAAAAGAATGGGGATGAGACTATCATTGTTTTTAATGCTCGTTATTCCAAGACATTACAACCGCTGTTTTTTAGCCTAATTTGCATAAAATCAGACCTTAGGAAAGCAACAAATCACCCTAAGGACCCCCCCCTGACGCTGGCAAGCACCAGCCCAAATGGAGAGGAGTCTAGCCCGTGACAATTTGGGGCTTTACTCCTTTAATTAGCCATTTTTTCATTGCTGAAATATTAGATTTATCCGCTCAATTGGAGGGTGGAAAAGTGTGCTAACACGTACCAATACCAAAAACTCCAAGAAATGTTGAAACGCCTTGGAAACGTTGTCGACAGTACCGTACGACGTTTCCCGATTTGGAAACATCGTACGGTACAACCAACAATGTTTCCAAGGCATTTCAGCCCGTATGATAGTCGTTATGGCGGAATTTTGGTTTGTGAGCCCATCCAAGCGGCCAAAAGGGTCGCGGGTCCCTTAGGTGGCAAAAAATCCCCTCATTAATGGTTACTAATAAACATTTTAAATCTGTCCAAATATCATCACCCACCCCAATAAAGGTGAGATTCTCCTTTATCTTTCATTTTCATCCTTTTACTTAAATTTTTAACATTACCATTAATTGTTTCAAGATGTTTGAGAGTGGTTCTAACCTCATTGGACTTCATATGGAAAAAGTAGAATTTTAGGTCCTATTCAGAATTCAGCAGACTTAATGGTTTTTAGGATTTCAAGATTGGCAGGATTACAACATTTCCACTGGATTCTATCAAGTATGAGGGTATCTAACTAGCATTTAATCAAGAGAAACAAGCCCTCTATGTACCTCGATGTCCATAGGTTAACATTTTTGGGGTTGATCGGTCCAGTTTTGATAACATTGCTCTCTACAATACAATGATGTACAAGTGTCATACTAGGGTTTATCCAACCCCCATGATGAAACACTCTCGAGAAATGATTCTCCTAGGGTTTAATGCCTCTCCTCTAGGATGATCCACTCTCTAACAAGATGTTAGTCCAATGCTCTTATTCTATGGTTGTATCCAAGTGTCCTCATGCAAGGCATCACTCCTATAACTATGTGCCACACGTCCTTTCATGTTAATATAGACATGGTTTTCCTTCTAAAATGTCATTTATGTGTATCATTATTTTTTTCTTGCACGATAATGTGTTATTTTAGAAAAAACTATATATCAACAAATGTGACCCCACCTAAATGGGTACGTCGGGGGAAACACGGTATATATGGGTACTATTCGTCGAGCCTTGCTTTATTTTGTGCCTAAGTTGCACGAAAAGGGGAAACGTCTAGAAGTTTTTACTTTTCGAAAACTTCTAGACGTTTCCCCTTTTCGTGCAACTTAGGCACAAAATAAAGCAAGGCTCGGCGAATAGTAACCCCAGATAAGTATATGTCCTGGTGATCTCAATCTACACTCCTTTGAAAAAGAAATGGTGATCAAGGACAATCTAATTCGACCCGTTAAAGATCATGACCTCGGTTTTACCCAAATTGATTGTCACAAAAAAAGAGTCAGGGTATCCAACTGTCTCTGTAACCTGTCGAGGGATGAGGCTAGAAGGATCACATCATCTGCAAACATCAGGATAGAAATCAGGACCTAGTGTAGAAGGCAACCATCTCAATCCTCGCTGTGATCATGCAAGAAGGACTCCAGCTAGTCAATATTGATCCTAAACAGTGTGGGGGACAGTGGTCAACCTTGTTTGATCCCAATAGTAGTCCTGATAAAATATGATTTACTATGTGTTGTGCCTAGACGACCAAGGAACGACTCATATAAGCGCATGATGGCTAACAGTAAGGTCTCTGAGATGCCAATGTCTCCGAGTATCTGGAACAAAGTCTCCCTAGGGACAGAATCAAAAGCTTTCCGAAAGTCTATAAAACAGCAACAAACTTTTGAAGATCAATGTCGTGCCTCCTCAATGATGACACTGAGCATGAGGATGTAATCAATGGTTTGGTGCTCATGTTGGAATCCAGCCTATCCTCTAGCTCTAAGTTGCCTTCTCTCAAGCTCCCTAGAGAGCTTCAAATCGAGGACTGTAGCATAGAGTTTGGAAAATATGTTGCCAACCATGATTGTCCTGTAGTTATTGGGATCCTTACAAGAGCCCGATTTGTGTATTGGGGGCATACTGTGATGTGACAAAGACCATGGGAACCCCGAACAAATGACATGGATGAACAAGTCAACTAGGTGATTGTCCATAGCATGAAGCCCCTATTTGAAAAGTTTTTCCTAGAACCCTTCCTCATCTGCTACTTTGCTAGTGTTCATCATCCACACGACTTCCCAGATATCTCGATATGAGAATAAGTGGCAACAAGGGGGGAAGAGATAACATGTATTAGGGGCTACCCAGGGACATCATAAAGGGAGGAGGTATTGGTGAACATGGAATTTGGATCAGGAGGAAGAAGAGAGTGGCGAGGGAAGAAGGTGCGCCAAAAATTTTTAGGGGAGCGGATAAGGGAGGCACAGAACTCATGCCTCCTTTGGAAAATGAAGAGGTATTTCTTATGGTGGAGAGGGTGGCGGTAGAAGCCTTAAGATGGGGATAGGAAGGGTCAGTGTGAGCGAAGGCGTATCAAAGCTGACTGTGGAGGTTTTTACATTCATTGTCATACCATTTGTTCATGGGTCGGGACCTAGTTTTGAAGGAAGGAGTGGGAATGGGACTAAAGAGTAGCTTCCCAAATGGTGGAAGAAAGTCAAGTGTATTTGGCATCCACATAAGCGAGGCGCGAGAACTAGGACTCAGACGGGAGCATCTGGCAAAGTTGGGAAGTAAAGATGTCTGGATCACCCTCTTCAAAGAAAAGGGTGGTCCAATGTGGGCTAGGAGGGGGAGGTCAGGGGAGGGAGGGTGTTCGTTTGAAGAAAGATAGAATACCATGGTTGGCTAAGGTGTTGGGAGTCACTGAGAAATGGTTGATAAAAGGGAGAAGAGTTTGACTAGATAAGACATAGTCTACTAAACTTGCACCTCCACCGTGAGGTCAACAAGTGCAGAAGAGAGACTATGGGAAGCAGGCGACAATGTTTAGGATCAATAACTCATGGGATTCATCGAGCTGCAAGAGGTGCCTACCATAACCTGTAAGAGACCCATCGATATCATCGGATAACCGCTAGGGTCCTAATGAATTTGGATCTGTTTCTTGAATGCAAAACACATCCTCTGAATGATCATGTAGAGGAATCTAAAAAGCTCGAGTACGGGCATTAAAATCCCCCAATGGATGACATCCCCCATTGTCGACTATGAGACGATGCCAGTGTAAAGGTCCAAATAGGGGTCTCCATCTATGTCACTGTGAATAGCAAACTGAGATGAAATTGGGGGAAAGTAACAAACTGCAACGTAGATGTCTCTCAGTAGAGAGGTAAATACTAAGTTGGATCCATATGAACCTACCAAACTCATCTAAGGCCACTAGAGAAACCCTATCCCTAAGGGAGTCCCTGATCAGACATCCCACTCCATTGAAACCTCCAACACCACCTAAAGATCGAGTCTCCTATCGACAAGCCGAAAACCAATGATAACCAGCTATGTTTGGGAGTGGTCGGACAGGGCTTGCATGGTTCTCAGTGATAAAGATGATATCAGATTGTACCAAGAGCATCAGAGAACATGCCTGGAAATGACCAAAAAGATCCTTTGTCATTCCAACAACCTACAAAGATACCCGAACCTTGTTGCCTCCCCCAACGAGACCATCATTTAAACACCCTAGGTTGGGAGAAGCCCAAGGGAGAGGAATCCCAAATGATGGCTCGAAGGTTATGGATGACTGCCCATTTCCTTGCATGTCGTGTTGATGTGACCAACTCCCTAGAGATTTTTAGTTCCGCAACTTGGGATCGAGTAAGATCCACATCCAAAAATATCTTGTTGGGAATGGGTAATAGTCTACACTTAGCGCGACGTGCTCGAAGCCAATCACTAACTAAACTAAAACAAATGAATAGGGAAGAGTCAGCTCCATACCAAGCACTCTCAAGAGTGAGGTCCAAAATCTCAAGGTTGTCCCAGAGGAACAAGGTGCCCACCTGCAAGGGGTTCGAGGAAGGAGAGGGTAAGGGAAGCCCCTTGACCTTTAAATGTAATTCCCAATGATACCCGATCCCTCCAGGTGCACTCTTCCTTAAGCTTGGCATGAATGACTTCCTCGAACTCAGCATGAGGGCGGATTCTTGTTCTTACCCCTAACCACCTGCACCCATGATTTAATATGCATCTTTGTTTCCTCTTTAAAAGTGACTTGTTGATTCAAGAATTGTTCTTGTTGATTTTTTAGGTCAAGAATTTATGCATATAGACCATCATTTGGAGGTTGTAAGGTGGTATGCACTTGGTTTTCTTTTAGCAGTTTCTGGAGAGATAGGTTCTCTATTTCCACCTCCGAAACTCTAGATGATAGAGTATTCACTTCTGCTTGTAGTTGCTCAAAGAGTTTCATAAACCTGCAAATCTAAGCCACTAGAATAATAGGGTCTATAGAAAGGGCGATCGTGGGATGAGTTGTAGAAGCCTCTCCCTTGCTCTATAGACCTACTCTCTACTCTAGGAGTTATTTAAGGTTGGTGTGGTCAATCTTAACCTTGGAAGTGTCATATGATCGAATATTGGCATCATTTCTTGACTACAAGCAAGATGACCAACATTTCCTTTTCATATGTTGATTTCAACAAATCCTTTCCCCTTAGTTGGTAGCTTTCACAAGCTATAGGTCATCCTTTTTGCATCAATACACCCCAAATTTCATGTTCAAAAGTATGACATTCTATGATGAATACTCTAGTTGGTGGCTTTCACATGATATAGGTCATCCTTCTTGCATCAATACACCCCAAATTTCATGTTTGGAAGTATGACACTCTGCGATGAATACTTTAGTGAAGACGAGAGTTGTTGGCACTAATGCAATTGTCATGGCTTCTCTTAACAATATAAATGCTTGGGTTGCCTCCTCCATCAAGTGAAATGTGTTCTTAAAAAAAAAATCCAAACGTGTTATTGTAGGCATAATTTCTAACAAACCTTCTGTAATAATTTGTG
>ML808167.1:0-11917 GCA_009831015.1 Picea engelmannii | reverse complement strand
CCTTCCCCTTCCCCTCATTAGGTACCGCAATCGCGCCAAAGGCGGTGAAATCGATAGGGCAGCATAGTTACCTCCGGCTTCCGAAGCTACAGAAGGCGACGGCGGGTTAAAAAGGAGTGTTGAAGCTGCTAAACATGAACAGGAAGACGCAGCCATAGCTATAGCCAGAGCCATTCTGGGCACTCTACACAAACTATTTAGTAGAGGAGATGA
This sequence comes from Picea engelmannii, assembly GCA_009831015.1. NCBI lineage: Eukaryota > Viridiplantae > Streptophyta > Pinopsida > Pinales > Pinaceae > Picea > Picea engelmannii. The sequence goes on along the minus strand of ML808167.1, from coordinate 11,704 downwards.
ACAATGTGGACGGCAAAATAAGTGAATTTTATCGCATCAGCCATTGCCACGTAAGTTGACATTTAGTATAAAGGTCCCGTACCATCCATATGTGGCATGGCAGATAGGTGGCCCTTCACATTCTATATTCAATCTAACCGGAAAGACACTCGTTCCACACTGATCCACTTCCATACTTACAAACACAACAAGTGCCACTCAAGTGGTTAGCTCCTTGGCCGTTTTTTTACTTTAAAAGTTAATTCGCTATGCGTGCCCAAACTTGTTTAAACATTTCAATTGAGTAAAGTATTAATATAACTATTTTATAGCACCATTAGATGGTTGATATATATCGATTGGTGTTGTTAGTTTAAAAAGGTATAAAATGGTGTCAACCACGTACTATTTTTTAATTATGTGGTTGTGAACACTCTGCATGGGATGGGTTTATGTGGTTGTGAACCATCACTTGTGAGTTTGTTAATTAAAATATTAATATAATTAATATTGAAATATATATGATATTTTATTATTGAAATTTAATTATGGTTAGTTATGATTGAATTTGATACATCATTGTTGATCATGGTTTAGTATGTTTGAACCTACTTGATTTTGGTTAATTTGTCTTTGGTTGACCATGCTTTTCTTATGTTAATTTTGGTTGAAAATGTTTGACTATGGTTGACTATAATTGATTTGGTGGAGCATGATTAACTGTGTTTGACAATGGTTGACTATGGTTGACAATAGTAGATGACAGTTGATCATAGTTTATTATGATTGATCACAATTAATGATGGTTGAATGCAACTAACGATGTTTGAACATGGTTGACCATGTTTGACAATGGTTGAATATGGTTGACCATGTTTAATCGCATTAAACTCTAGTTGACTATGTTTGACCATTGTTTATAATGGTTGACCATGGTAGACCATGGTTAACTATGGTTGAACATGTTTGACTATGGTTGACTATGGTGGATAATGGTTAACAATATTTTATTATGGTTAAGCATATTCAACCATGGATTACTTTGGACGTATATGGTTGACTTTGGTTGGCTATGGTTTACCAAAGTTGACTATAGTTTGACCATGGATTGTCCATGTTTGACTATTGTTAATAACAGTTAACTGTGTTTAACCATGTTTAACTATGGTTGAACATGTTTGACCATTATTGACCATGTGTGACTATGTTTGAGCATGGTTGACCATGTTTGGCATATTTTACTATAGTTGACTTTAGTTAACCATGTTTAACTATGGTTGAATTTGGCTAACTATGGCTAGCTTTAGTTAATGATGGTTTATCATGGTTGACTTTGGTTAACCATGGTTACCTAGGTTTAACTATGGTTGACTATTGTTGACCATGTTTCACTATGATTGAGTTTGGTTGACTATGGTGGACTTTAGTTGGCCATGGCTGACTATGGTTGATTGTGATTGACTATGGTTGACTATGGTGGACCATGTTGCCCATGTTTGACTATGGATGATTATGGTTGACTATGTTTTGTTATCATTGTCTTTGATTAACCATGGTGAACCATAATCAACTTTGGTTTACCATGGTTGAATTTTGTTGACCATAGTTGGCCATGTTTGACTATGGATGCCTATGTTTTATCATGTTTTACTATGGTTGTCTTTGATTGATTATGGTCAACCATGGTTAACTTTCACTTAGCATGGTTGACTTGATTGACTATGGCAGACATTGGTTAACCATGGTTAGCCATGATTGACTATGGTTAAACCTGTTGACTATGGTTGACCATGGTTGACTATGATGATTATGGTTATGTCATATTACAACATACATCTCAATTGACTTATGTTGAATTACTACTTTCCTCAATAGTTATGTTGCATTGTGACATTCATAAAAAGTTGTGTGGCATTATAACATTCCTCGAGGGTTATGTTGGATCAATACATTCCTCAATGAGCATGTCACATTGTGACATTCATCTTGGTTGACTTATGTCAAATAGCCATGCTCCTAAATGGTTGTATCGCATTGCGACGTTCATCAAGGGTTATGTTGCATCATGATGTTCCTTAAGGGTTATGTTGGATTGCAACATTCTTTAATGGTAATGTCGCATTGAAACATTCATATTTGTCGACTTGTGTCAAATTTTTATGTTCCTCAATGTTATGTCACATTGCTACATTCGTAGGGTTATGTTGCATTGCAACATTACGAGGGTTGACCATGTTTGACATTAAAAGGTTGACTTTAACATTATGTGACATTGCAGCATTAAGAGGTTGATAATAATAATTATTATTGCTTTAGTTAATCAAGTTTATTTTTGTGAGAACTTTAGAGTATCTACATTCTTGTGTTTGAAATTCCATGTTACTTGGTAGAATAAATCTAAATTCATAATCACGTAATTTCTAATTTCTAATTTTTTGTTATCATTGAAATGTATTTATTAATATTGCAATACAATGTCAACACATTTGGTTGACTATGGTTGAACATGGTAGATCATGGTTGAATTTGGTTGAACTTGTTTGACCATGGTTGACTTTATTTGGCCAAGGTTACTATTGCCCCTTCAGGGCAACTACCTATAAGGACACACTCATTTGGGTGTGATAATACTACTTGAATGAGTTCTCTTGCTCATCTCTTCTTATCCAAACATGCTTTTCTGCTTTATTTCCATCTATTAGATACATGATGACTACATGGGTTTTTTCAAATAGCTCTACCATGGCATATTAGCTCCTATGCCTTGCATATTAGATCATATTCGCACTTACAAATGATATTTTATGATTATCTTTACTTCAATTCATGTGCTATGATTTCATGTATGGGTTTTTTGCTTGGAAGAGGTGTTATGGTTTCTAACCTTGTCGTGAAAGTGATTAATATTGGGTATGAACTGATAACTCCTCTTAACAATAAGAACTTTATTATTTTTTCATGTATACCATGGGGGGACATAATTGTCCTTACATAAGTGGGTCATGACCTAGGCCACATAGTACTACTAGTGTTGTGGGTTGAGTAGTGTACACCATATCCTAACCATCTCTAACACCTTCCATTTTTCCCTTTCATTTTCAGCCCATTAATAAAAATACATTTCTCGCTTATGATTTGACTTATCACATGTGATCGAGCAATGTCTAATGAAGAAACATAAGAAAAATGCAAGCCTAAGTCAAATAAAGCCAAAAATGGCTAAAGGAAAGACTAAAATGGAAAATAAATAAAAATAATGAGACTGTAGTGTTAGAAAAGTGGGTGTGCTTGTTTAACCATAGACACTGTAGCAATATTGTCACCCAGTGTTGGTTTTTCTTATTCTACTTTATCAGTTATCTACTCTGATCTTACCTTCTTGTCACAGATTGACCCAGGTTCAGATTTAACAAGCTTCCAACAAAATCCCTCTGAAACTATCGCCCCCCCCTGGTAAACCAGAAGGCAATGCAACACATAGGGTGTACTACGCAGTCTCACTCGAGATAGCTCTATGGGTGGCTGCAATACTCAGGTGCTTACAGCCCGGGAATGAGTGGAGATCTGTGGTTGTACCTTGTGATCCTTATTTATTTAGTCTAACATCTGATTAAAGTTGTTATTCTATTCATGCATGTGGAGTATCAGATCTAACTCGTCCCTTCATTCATTCACCTAACATTTAATTCTTAACAATAATACAGATGCATACATTCAATCACACTACAGGCTTCCTGATCCTTATGAGGTTGAATAAATCACATCAGGCTCCTTAGCCTGTGATCTAACCCTCGAGATCGAGTCACTCACGGCTTCTGTAGCTCACCATCTTATGGAATAGTACAGTTCTTACAAACTTTACAACTTATGGACTCTCCCTATTCCCCCCCCCCAGTCCCCCTCTAGACCTCCTAAGTACTACTTATATATATTCTTGGCTCATCATCCATTATAATACATTGCAAAACCCCTAACCCTAACGTCATTAGGTATCCCTTGCATGTGTGCCTCGCATGCTTCCCTCGCACATGCTACTTTCCCTTCCAGCAGTCCTTTCTTCCCTTCGTGATTTTCTTCCCAAAAATAACCTTTTCCCCCAAATGGGTCTGCGTCTAACAGGGCTCCAACACTAACATGTGGTTTGTCCTGAGCCACCTATGCCTTGCGTGCTTCTTCAACAGCTCCTGTGAGAGCATGGAACTTGTCTGTGAGTTCCTTTGCTTGTGTTTGAGCCTGCACAATTTTTTCTCTAAGCGCATCCAACACTTGCGTTGTGATCTCCTCGTTGATCATTTCTATGCACTTTGCCTGAGTTTGCGCCATGTTCTTCTTTACCTCCTATGCCTACGCAATGACCTCCACTGCTATCTCTTAGAGAGGTTCCATTTGAGCTTGTCGATCCTTCTTCTGTGTTTGCGCAGTTATTAGCTTAGCTTGTAGCTTCTTCATGTATTGTACTCCTTTGAGGCACTTGGTGATCTTCATCATTTTTTGCCTCTAGTTGAGGTCCTGGATAGTTATGCTTATCTTTTCCTCTTCCTAGTCCCAGTGTTGGACTTGTTGATCTTCCTCCAGCTTTGTCCATAGCTATGCTTCTCTATCGAACAAGTCGACAGATGTGCTGACTTATCGTTCCATTTCATCCATCTGTCTGCCTGCTTCATGCTTCCTTTGTTCCTTTACCTCTGGGGGAGTGGTAGGAAGGAGTTGTTCCCAGAGGTTCTTGATCTCCTACCTATATTGATCAATTGTTTGCACAATATAATCAATTTTTTATGTTATTGTGGGCTCTGTTATTTGCGCACTTTTTGGAATTATGTCATAGGCTATAGCCACTCCCTGCTCGAGCCTATCCGCACGATATTTCTCGTCTTTGGTCTCAATCTTAACTTGCTCAAGCACCAACTCCAACTCCTCTTTCTTGTTCTTTGTGTGATGCAACTCTGTTGCGTTTGTTCGTGTGCGCGAATGCACCTTTTGCGTGACACCGACTTGCAGTTTGTATAGTGCCTTGGTTGGTATTTGCCCCATTACCAACTGTATCTGTGTTAGATATTTCAAGGGTATCTAGCCTACAATCTCATTTGTGCACAACATGTTGGGTGTAATGTGGAAGGTCGAGCTCGCATGTGCTATCGTTTGGATCATCTCATGTTCGATCGACGCAGCCTTGGCTCCTACTTCTGATGTTGCAGAAAATGGCTATGTTCCTTTGTCCTCCCTCTACGCTTCTCTGATTTACTCTAGGACCTGCCTCATGTCGGCCAACTCATCCTAAATTCGGTCCCTTTGGTGTTGGGCATCTTCAAACTCTTCAACTGCCCGGTCATGGACTCTTTCGGCCACGAGGTCCGCGTTGTCCTCAGTGATTGTATATTATGGCGACTTCTTATGCACCTTGGCCTTCTTGCGTGCACCTCCAATGTGTATGATCAACCTCTTGGTCTGTCCTTGTTCCTGTTGGGTAGCACTCGATGTAGTTCCTTGTGTTGTCTCAGCCCCTTTTTCCTGTTCTTTCGGTGCTTGGGTGGTGTCCTTTTTCCCAGTCTGGGTACCTTTCTTTGGCACACCCCCTTTCTTTTGTTGTGTCGGCTTTTGACTTGGCTTTGGATTCTTGGTCACAACTTTATCTCTGAAAAGTGTCTGATCTTACCCTACCTCGGCCTCCTTATCTGTGGGCATCTCCTGAGTCAGAACTGGAACTCTCCAATCATCTTGCCAATCCTTGATGGCCATCTCTACGTCCTCTTCCTTGATGAGTATCGCAGTTGTAACCATTCCTTCTTGGGATCCCTTCACGTTGGATCCATACGGTATGCCTGGTCACTTTGAAATCGACAATGTCCCGATATTGCGCGACCACTTCTAGAGTAATTCATGAAGTGTTGGCAATGCTTTCTTGGAGGTCGTTGTAATACCCCGTGCGAACATGCTTGCATTTGTACTTCTGACTTTGGGGTCTGAAGTGCTCCCCAACGATGTGTACTGCAGTGCACAAAAACGACTGGTCCGCTCGCAAAAGTATGTGTACCGGGGCTCCTTCCATCCGATCAAAGCGATCAAGATGAGTATCCAAGAGTAATGAAACTATGTCCTCAGGTCCTTCATGTCTTTGTAGTCCTCAAGGAATAGGTTTAACAAGTACGAGGCCCAGCTGATCACAGTGCCCTCTGCACACTCTGCTGCAACCACGACGACCCCGGCAAGGACTTCCTCCTTGCGACATTTCCTGAGCAACTTGCAAGCCATGAGTTTGGTGGCAAGCCTTGTTGCCATGTCATTGATGTGTTTGATGATTATTCCACACGACCCTCTCTCTGTGTCATACATCTTCTTCATCTCCTCCACCAATGCCTTCTCCTTTGTCTTGTCTTCGAGGTACTGCGCAGGATTCTCCCCTCGAGATGGAAGCCCTGTAATAAAAGCAATGAGCTCTACGTCTATCGAGACAGGCTCTTCCACCCATAGGTACCCTCCATGGGTGATTTCCATCAACTACTTGACGCAATTGTTTACGTCTCAGCCCCTTCCAAAATGTGGGATATCCAACAGGTTTATAATCCCAGTGTTGGCCAGTCCGACTGCCCACTGTTTCGGTTGCAAAATTGGATCGTCGAAGGGTCCTGTACCCACGTTGTCCAGGTAGGATTGCCTTGCAAATTTAGGGAACTTGTCCACGTCGACCACATCATGGTTTGAGTATTGTATTTTTTCCACGCATCCTAAAATATTAGGCGTGGTGCGTGCCCCTTTTAGAATGTGCGGCAAGACTATGGTTGTTGCAGCCTGTTTACTTGGTGATCTTACTATGGGTTGTTTGCCCTTTCACTACGGTGGCTAACTTGAGGTTCCAACCTCCATTGTTCTGTCATATGCATATGCCTCTGGTCGATCAATGACATCTTCTATTGTACCCTCTTGTTGTTGTTCCGATGCTATTGTGAGTGACCTTCCTGGCGCGGTCACTTCTGTCTGGTTTGGGACCATCCCATTTACCCTCAAGGCCTCTTCAATGTATTCAGGGTGTGAAGGATTGCATGTATCCTTGGCCTGTTGGCCCTGTCCCATTTCCGGCATATCAATGTCCATGCCAACTATTGTTGTTTGTTGGGTTTCCTCCACAACGGGTGTAGGGCTCGTTGGTTCCATATTGGGTGAAGGGATTTCGTCCAAGTTGACGAATTCGACAGTCTATGCGGGTTCATGTTCCCTTCCCTGTAGCTGTTGTGGTGCTCTGAGGTTGCTTCTAGGTTTTCTACAGTCTGGCTCGGTGCAACTAGCTTGGGTGGTGCCATGGTGGTTTAGGTTGATCTTTGTCAAGCTAGTTCACTCTATAACTCTTGCTAGATATCCCTCTGCTCTATATACTCTGTCGCTATGTGCTTTCTCAATTTCACAATAACTCTTTCGTTACCCGCGTGCCTTCCCTATAAAAAAAGTGGCATGAAACTTATCGGAGAAGTTATCCGAGCTGTGGTTTAAATGAATTGGTGCTTCCCACGTAGTTGACATTGAATTCCCTTGACGTCACTAGTTGGTGCAATTAATGCGACGCCGCTTCAAAGTTCTTGTCATTCAATTTTTATAGACATCGCCAGTTGGCACCTTTTTGTCGTAACCACCATTTTTCCAATTTCTGTTTTTTTCTGACCGTTGGTCTTTTTTCCGACGAGCTAAATTTTCCAAGTGTGCGCTATGTTGTTTCATTGGTACGCATGGACATTTTATTTTTGTCACACTAACTCTATTCTAACTGCTTGTTGTCTTTTGGTGTCTGGCGCGGTAACCCCTCTGTTGTTGCGCGTAGTCCTTTGTTGTATGATGCATTTTTTTTTTTGTAAGTGTTAGGAGGTCAACTGTCCCTATACAGTTTCAGTCGACTCCCATTGATCATTCCTCTGAGTTATGTTCCTCCCAAATCCTTCAACTGTACAACTCCTCCATCTGTGATAGTCTTTATGGTTCCAACAAATGCATTCTGAGTTTTCCTGGGTGTTGAAGAGATTTATTGTCTTATACCAAAACTAGGTCTCTCTCCTTGAAACTTTTCCTTTTAATATGTCTATCATGCCAAGCTTTGTCCCTTGCTTTCTGTACCTCTTGGTGAAACCCTGCTAGAATTCTATCTTCTTCCATGAACATCAGTTGACTTAGCCTTTCTTGTACTATGCCTCGCTCTGTCATGTTAGTAATTGTTGCTACGCGCAGACTAGGTACCAAAAATTCTAATGGCACCACTACTTCTTGTCCATACACCAATCTGAATGGTGTCTTCCCTGTCAATTTTTTACATGTGGTCCTGTAGGCCCATAGTACTGTTGGTATCTTCAAGTCCCAATATTCCCTATTAACATTACAGATCTTTGTTAGTGCATTCTCTAGGATCTTATTAAAGGCTTCCACTATTCCATTTGCTTGAGGATGATACAGTGTATTCTTTTGATGATAGACTTCAAACTTTTCAGTCATAACCTTAATAGTGTTGTTAATGAAGTGAGTGCCTTGGTCACTCATTAAAATCCTTGGGCATCCAAATCTAGTCATCACTTGCTCAACCAAGAAGTGTGATGTTGTCTCTGCGCTGCAATCTTTTACTGGTGTTTCTTCTGCCCATCTTGTTAAGTACTTTGTCGCAGTAATAATATACCTTGCTTCCGACCTCTTTGTTGGTGGGTTAATTAGTCCCACAAAGTCTATTGCCCATATGTCAAATACCTACAAAGTTATTTGTGGCCTTAGGGGCATCTCGTACTGTCTATTGGGTTTACCAACCCTCTGACATACATCACATCTTTGGTAGTAGTCCTTTGAATCTCTGTGAACATTCGGCCACCATAGTCCTGCACACAATACCTTCTGCATGTTAGCTTTGCCTGCATAATGTCCTCCTGCTATTCCCTCATGGGCCTTTGCTAAAATCCTTGGTCTTTCATGTTCTAATAAACATCTTCTCAAGATGTTGTCTACACCCATCTTGTATAAGTGTCTTGCAATCAATTGATAGTCTGCGGCTCTGACTACTAGATTTTTCTTCTGTGTAGTGTTGAATTCTTGTGGCGCAGTCCCTGTACTCAAGTATTGAATGATGTCAGCAAAATATTCAGCAGCTACTTGGACTGAAAATAACTGGGCATCGGGAAAGTTGTCCTCTATATTCATAGGTTCCTCTCCATTGGTGATCCTTGACAGTTGATCAGGTCCTGCATTCAACTTCCCTGGTTTGACTATCACTTCAAAGTCAAATTCTTGGAACAACAATAACCATCTACAAATTCTCCCCCCCAACACTGGCTTGTTGACTAGGTATTTGAGAGCTAAATGATCTATAAACATCTTGAAATGTTTGTCCGATAAGTAATGTCTGAACTTATGAAGTGCATAGACCATAACTAAGCCTTCTCTTTCTATGGTATTGTAATTTTTCTCTGACTCTGACAGTTTTCTGTTGGCGAATGTTATAGGATGGTCCAATTCCCATGTTCCTGGTTGCGCTAGAATAGCTCCAAGTGTTATGGCATCTACATGCACATGGAATATCTTTTCCCAATTCGAGAATACTAGTATTGGTGTGGTTACCATCTTCTCTTTTAGAGTGTCCAATCCTCGTTGACAGTCCTCATTCCACTGAAACTTGCTATCTTTTATCAACAGTTTATCCATTGGCTCAGTGATCTGTGCATACCCTTTTATGAATTTCCCGTAGTATCATGTGTGTCCCATTATTGCTCTTAACTGACGTATTGATTTTGGTGGTGGTAGATTAACAATTATTGCAATCTTGGCAGAATCTACTAGCAAGCCTTGTTTGCACACTATATGGCCCAATAGTATCCCAAACGGTGTTCCAAAGATGCACTTCTTGATGTTTAGTGATATTTGACACTGCCTGCATCTTTCTAACATCAACCTCAACTCCTCTACATGGTCTTTCAACAAATGGTAGATTGTCCAATCATCCAGATATACCTCTAGAAACTGGTGGATGAATTCTTTGAATGCAACTGTGACTACTTTGGAAAATATTGTTGGTGTATTCTTTAGTCCAAAAGGCATGACTGTGTATTGGTAGGACCCGCATTATGTGGCAAAAGTGGTCTTGCACCTGTCTTCTGGGGCTATCTTGATCTGATGGTAGCATGAGAATCCATCGGTGAATGAGTAAGCTTTATGGCCTCCTACATTCTCCAACACCTCTCTCTGAAAGGGGTAGGGAAAGGGTCATGTAGGCAAGCATCATTCAATTTCCTCAGGTCAACACATATCCTTATCCCTCCATGCTTCTTCTCTTGAACTACCATAGGGATTACCCATTCAGATTCTTCCACTGGTTCTATGATTCCAGCCTCCAACATCCTGTCAATTTTTGCTTTCACCTTTTTCTTATATATTGGGTTTAGTCTATATGGTCTCTGTCTGATCGGTCTTGCCTCAGATCTAAGAGGTATCTTCATTTCACCTAGCTCTCCTGCTATGCCTTTCATTTATGTGAATGTTGTTGGGAACATGTCATTGTACTCACATAGTAACTCTGTTATGCTTTCTATTGTTTGCTCATCCCAGTAGTCTCCAATGCTGACCATTTTGGGATTCTCAGTTGTCCCAATGTTGACTTTCTTCACCTTGATCAACACAACAAATACTTATGATTCCAGAGGTGGACCTTCCATCTCTCTTTCACCTTCACCTTCTATTATCTGAATGTTGAGTGAGTCATCTTCTTCTGGTGCTTCTTCCTGCACATGGTAGCATGACAATAGTTATTTTATTGTATGTTTGTTATGTTGTTGATCTTCTGTCATAAGTTCAACTTCCGATTCTTTAATGAATATCACCCCTCTTATTTGTTTGAGTATTGAGTCTATGTTGGGTTTCTCATGTTCAATTGAAAAATTGACTATAAAATTCTGTTGTAATATTGTCCAGTCTGTAGTTCCTCTAGGTGATTCCTGGTCCATATACCAGTTTGTTGGAATCCCTTCTAATGTGTGAATAAAGTGATGAGTCAATTCCTCTGGTGGTGTCATCCTCCATAGTGTTCTGCACTTCTCCAAGTGTTCTGTTGGTGTCCAATGTCCGTCATATTTCTACATTTGGTTGCTTCCCTATTCTGTGCCAAATCTGATGCGCAGTAACCGCTTACATTGGTACCAGTTCTTGACTGTCTCTTTGTGCGCACCCCACCATCTTGTAGGTGTTGCCTTGAGTGTTATATCCATAGATAAGAGCCTCTGATTTTCTAATATTGCATCTTCATATCTTGTTAAGAATGCTTCTAAGTCATTCACCCCATGGAAGTTGGGAGGTTCCCTTATCTATGTACCTACCCATCTTACTGCATAGTCTATTCTTGTGCATCTTCTTGTGGAGAGTTCTTGTATCCTCTGCTGCCAATTCTCTAAGCCTGTATCTGAGTCTCTGATCCAGGTGGATATCGGTGGCCACCCACCTTTTCCGATTGGCTCAAAACTATTTTCTGGCAATTTTGGCAATTTACTATTTTTAGCAGGTTTTAACTTCCAGGGCCATTTTGAGGGACTAAATGAAGGTTTTTCGAGATAAAGGTTATCAATGATAGCCAAAGACATTATTGAGCCCCCAAAATGAATCTCCTCGACGATACCTTTCCAACGAGCTATCACACGCCTAAAACAGAGATCGTATGCAAAAGTTACGACCCCGGGAAGTTGATGTACTCACTTACCCAAACGGGGCCCACATGACTTTT
>ML808166.1:96594-116849 GCA_009831015.1 Picea engelmannii | reverse complement strand
CAATTAAAGAAGAGTCCATAGATGAGACTAAATTTCAAGGGTGAATTTTCGGTGAGGAAGCATTGACACCATCGAGTCACAAGTCGAGTCAATTTAAACAACAATAAGGTCGAATATCTGGAATTCGATCGACTGCAAGATAAGTCAAAGACAATTCGACCAAATGCAAGGCTGCAGACTAACAGAAGTTGGAGAAGACAATTCGACTATCTGAAGGTCCAATTTGAAGGAAAATGGAGTCGGGAAATACAAGTCAGCCAAATCAAGTCGAGATGACCAAAGTCAAATTTCTCAAGTCGGTTTTCTTCCAAGTCGAGTTGGTCCAAGAAAGAAGTAACCTAAAGGTCTAATTCGAAGAAAACTTAATTAAAAGTCAAGTCGAGGCTGAAGTAATATGGGTTGACTAGAATTGAAATACTCAAGTCGAAATTTCTCCTAGTTGTGTCGACCAAAAATATGTTTGTCGATCGAATGAGGAAGAAAATACAAAAAAGGGTGAGACCAACTAAAATATTTAGTGACTAGAAACTGAGAGGGAACCGATTTTAATATAACCATCAGGTAAATGTTTACAATTTGAGTTTAAATAATCATCAATAAAGGAGACATGTGGAGGTCGATTTAGACATTCACGAAAAGGTAATATGTACTGAAGTCGATCTAACCTTTGACGAAGAAAGGAAAATCTTGGCAAGTTGCCTTCAAAGAACCTCCTGTACTGGCCATCTTGCACAATTTCCTAGGAAATCTCTCACATGTCAGCTAATTGGGAATGTTCTGCAAAAAACATTTTTCATAGAATTTTAAAATTCGTTTTCATCGCTGAAGAATATTCACTTGAAAATAGTTGTCTAAATTGGTGTATGAATATCAATTAATAAAAGTTACTATTTGTGTTAATTAAATGAAGGGGTGCAATGTTTCATTCCAAAAGGACAGGTTGTTTCAAAGTGGTACCCTTTGGAGGACTATATAAGTAAAAGAATATGAAGGGAAGAGAGTGTCTTGGTGGATATCTATATCTATATCTATATCTATCTCTCTCTCTCTCTCTCTCTCTCTCTCTATATATATATATATATATATATATATATATATTGAATGCATGTTCATTCTATTAGGTTGGTGTCTGTTTACAAGCAGAGTCTTGTCATAAGGATTGGATTCCTCACATCTCAGTTGGATCTGAGATCAACAAGATGGGTCTTGTTATGAGGGTTGGATTCCTCATTTCTCAGTTGGATCTGAGAACTACAAGTTGGGTCTTGTATCAGAGATTTGGATCTCTCATATTTAGTTGAAGTTGAAGATATTAAATGATTGATTTTATTTGTATTCATTCAAGTTAAATAAATAAAAAAATGATATTTTATCTACTTCATATAGTTTTTGTTATACATGTTTATGAATAATTAATTGAACTGCATATATCTTGTTCAATTAATTTAGTTAATCTATGAAAGTGTGAAAAGTAGCCAAAATTTTTAGACACTGATTCACTCCTCTCTCAGTGTCAGTGTGTGTTTCAACAATTGGTATAAGAGAAAGGTCTCTTCAAGGAAAAACAATGTAATCACTGGAAGGAAGATCCTACTAAACACACAAATGGATGAACAAATGGATCTCTCCACAAATGAAGATCATTTATTTGATGGAACAAACTACTCTTCAAGGAGGAAAATAATGAAAATATATATGAAGTCAAGAGGATCTGGAGTTTGGGACTGAGTAGTAAGTAAGCCTTGGTACTTAACTACCTCAAAAAACAAATGCAAAACTGCAAACTAAGCAAAGATAAACAATTCGATGGCATTAAAAGCAATACAGAATGGACTATCAAACCGAATCAAATAAAAGATGGGACATTGCACCTCTGCTAAAGTATTATGGCTCTAGCTAGAGAGTTCTTATCAGAGTAAAGTAAAAAATACATAAAAATAAGACAATACCATCAAGTAATTGATGCAATCTCCAGTCATCAATAAAGAAGACAACTCAAACAAGGAATTGATGCAATCCCCAATCATCAATAAATAAGACAACTCAAACAAGGAATTGGTGCAATCCCTAACCATCAAAGAAGAAGACAACTCAAACAAGGAATTGATGCAATCCCTAGTCATCAATGAAGAAGACAACTCCATCAAGGAATTGATGCACACCTCAGTAATCATTGAAGAAAAAATACTAAATCTTAAGACTGATGTTATAGTTGCATTAGAAGAGATTCGTATGGAACCGAGAAATGATGTATATATTGAAGTTCCTGTCGAGGCTCTTGAAAATATTGAGTACACAACTATGTGCACTCTATAAGAGTTGGAGAAACATCAAAAGAAAGATATGTTGCTACTACAACAGTTAGATCAATTTAACAACTACTGAGAGAAAGAACAAAATATTCATCTAGAATACAAAGAAGAAGAGATCAATAGATTAAAGATTGAAGTTGTTGATCTAACAAAAGAAATGAATGAGTTGAAGGCATATGAGAAACTCAATAAATGCACTGAAGAATTAGAAGAAACAAAATAAATGGTCAATAGTATAAAGAATCAACTTGAATAAGCTAAGGAAAGTGAAGAAACCTTGAAGAGATAGTTGAATAAAAAGGAAGAATCGTGCCACACACTGGAATTGGAAGTCATCAACCTCAAAAGGATTCAACTAGAAAACAAGGAAGAAATCAAGAGATTGAAGAATGATGTTGTTGATCTAACAAAAGAAATATAAGAATTGAAGACATATGAAAAAACCAATAAATGCAGAGAAGTCTTGGATGAGACAGAAGAAATAGTCATCAATCTAAAGAATCAACTTGAAGAAGCTAATGAAATAGAAGAAGACTTGAAGATACAGATGACTAAAAATGAAGAAATATGTCACATGTTGGCATTGGAAGTTATCAACCTCAAAAACAAGAATGAAAAGACAAAAGCAACTGTCAAATTCTAGAACAACTCAACCATCCTGGATAAGATATGGAAGAGTCAAAGATCAACCGATGACAAAAACTGGTCTTGGGTACAGTAAAAAAGAAGAAGGTGGCAAGTGGAACACCATTCAAAAACATGATAAAGGATTATCCTCCTCAAAAGGAAAAAGTGCAATCACAAACCAATTACAAACCATGAACTTTGTTAAAGGAGGAAGCTATAAAAGTAAAAAACAAGAAAAATATCAAAAGGCAGACTTCTCATGTCACAACGAACTCGAGTATGGAAACACCTTCAATGGTTATTACTTTTCTTGTATAAACTTTGGTCACCAAGCATTGGAATGCAAGAGTCCTAAAAATAAAAATTCAGTAAGGTGAAATAACTTAATGAGATGTTGGAGATGCAATTATGTTGGGCACACAATAATTTTTTGTCATACCATGAGACACTACAACTGTGATAAGTTTGGGAACAAATCCCAAGAATACACGAAATCAAGAAGACAACCCATGAAAAATAATCCATACATGGCATACCAAAAAGGATCATATATGCTAGAGGATCAGTGTTTAAATGATGATTTTGGACCAGTACAACATATCACCCTGATACAGACGGACAAACAGAAAGAACGAACCAAATTTTGGAATATATGTTGCTTATGTATGTAATGGACCAAAAGAAACATTGGGAAGAGTTCTTTCCCCTGGTAGAGTTTGCATACAACACCAACTATCAAGGTACCATTAAGATGGCATCATTTGAGTTTCTATATGGGCGACCGTGTCAGATGCCATTGAGATGGGATCGACTTGAGGATAGGGACCTAGTGGGACCAGAAGTGATCCAAGAAAAGGAAGAACAAATGAAAATGATAAGAAAAATGATTAAAGAAGTGCAAGATCGATAGAAGAGTTATACTGATGTGCATCACATTGACCACAATTATGAAGTTGGTGACCAAGTTTTCTTGCGGTTGAAACCACACAAAAGTTCGATCAAGTTTGGAAAGCGTTATAATCTCTCTCCTAGGTTTGTGGGACCTTTCAAAGTTGTGGAAAAGAAAGGACCCATGGCCTATCGACTAGCCTTTCTTGATTCTTTGAGGCGTATGCATGATGTTTTTCATGTATATGTTTTGAGACATTATGTTAGTGATCCTACACATGTTATTTCCATGAGTTATTTGCAGGTGTCAGACGAGGGTTCCCTCACGACAGAGCCAATACACATTCTGGACCATCACATTTGACAAATGCGACGTCGAATAGTAGATCAGATCAAGGTCCAGTGGGACAATTATAGTCCACACTTGACTACCTTGTTTCCTTACTTGTTTGATAGGACACATATGATATGTGCCAACAATTTCCTTACTTGTTTGATAGATTAGACATATAGATCTTGTCAGATACTTTTATTACTGCATTTTATATACTGTACAACTTCAGGATGAAGTTTAAAACAAGAGGGGGTGTATGTAACATCCCTCTCTTGCGAGCACATGTTATCGACTTATTATTTGAGAACACTTACGTGCAAGTGATCCGGTTATAGTACATGGTTATTTGTTTTGATTATGGATTTTATGATGATGTTGATGGTTGTGATTTATTGTCATTTGATATATATGTATTGACAGATGCTATTGACGAGTTTACATGAGTGTGCATGACACATGCTAGATTGTGGATGCCAATGGCATTAACATACCTCTTTGGACTCCAGATTGAGTCAGGGAGTGGATTGTGTTTTGTTTGAGTATTTCATTTTACGCATAAGTGCCAGATGATTGATTTAGTATGATTATGTATATGGATTAGTGATAGTGTTTTGTTAATGAATGTAGGCCGATGAATGCTTGCTAATCTGACTCACATAAGGAGTAAATGGGCCATGCACATAAACTGGATATTGACGGAGAGGTGTGACACATCCTTGTCACAACCTACTAGCACTCCCTCTGTGGCTCGAATTGTAGGTTAGCGATTACCTAGTTCGAGAGGTCCACGATGTCGTGAGGGAAGATTGAAACAATCACTCAAGAATATTTCTAAGGGGCACACAATAAGGAAGAGTCCTTATTCCTTAGAAGCCCTTAGTCTCTCACAAGGTCGCCTAAATGGACTATTGACTCCAAGGGTTGAAAACTACCAAACCCAGTCAAAGGCAAGTGGCACCCTTGGAGCACAGAGTGCGTCTTGAAGGATATGTCACGTAAATAAAACTTGAGTCAATGAATCTAGGTGGCCTAGAAAACCTTGAAACAATAATTATAAACCTTAAAAATATTTAGGCCTTGTCAGATATGAATAATTAATGAGTAATTTATTAATTACAAATCCCAATAAAAGTCTAATCCTATTAAAAAAAAATTAAGCCTAAGTCTAAGTTTTTGTAAGGAGGTTAAACTTAATTTTTAATTAAATTAAAAGGGATTGAGGTAAATCAATTTAAGAAATTAAGAAAAATGAAATAAATTTAAAGAATTGATATAATACACACGTGTGCAAGAAAATACGAAACTGGAATTTAAGATAATAAATGAATAAAGCATGAGAGAATATGTAATATCCCTTTGCCGAACCCAATTGTAAATGTAATGTAAGTGTACTTAAGACGGTGAGTTGTTTTAACATCATTTTGTAATGCACCTTTCATGGCATAGTGCGCGCATGTACTGCGCAATAAAATGATGTAGTGTGCACATTCCCGGATACCGCATGCAGTAACTAAAGTGTGCGCAATACGGAGGTCAGTAAGCCTTGTGTATATGATATATGTTATAGGCTGGTGAGCCAGTTATTATAAGTTGGGATGATTATGTTTTGGAATTAGGCCAGAGTGCCTAGATGTTAAAGGCCAGTGCGCCTATTTTGTATATGTCTCATGATTAATATAAAATATTTTGTTGCGCACATACCGACCATGATAAAAGAGATGGGGGACTAAACTTCACCAGTTAGGGAAAGGGAGGGCCAAAAGTTAAGGGAAAGGGCTAAGCTAGAGAGCTTAAGCCAAAAAATAATATTATATTAATATTTCTTAAAGCATAAAGTATGGATAATTATTTTATCCTAAGTCTAAAGTTGGGGACAAGTGGACCAAAGTAGCTTCGAACATGACAAGTGTCAAGTTGGGGACATGCATACATAATTGTGGGGACTTAGCTCATTTGGGCACTTTTCCATCATTCTTATGATCATATCTCCCATGATACCCTCCATCATTCAATTATCCAGTCAATGATTCCATGACCATTTTCATTCACACAGTCAGTTATCCTTCAAACATTCATTGCACTGTATCTGAGCTTGTTTTCCATAACCATTTTTCCTGTTGATGTACCCGGTTATCTTGGGAGTGGGATTGAAGAAGCGGGTTGTCAGGCCCATGGGAAATTGAAGAGGCGGGTTGTCAGGCCCATGAGAAATTCTATGAGTGAGAGAATTGTTGGGGAATTGATTTCCTGAAGGTGATAAACTACAACTATAGTGCTCTGAGAATTCCTGTCCAGCATGTTGCTGAAGCCCTGGAAGGGAAGTGGGGCAGCTGAGGGACTGTTGAGTAGAGAAGGGGCACACTTCCTTGGGTGGGACAGGCATGTGGGGAATGAGAGGCTGTAGGCTGTTAGTTGAGTAAGCACCTGAGACAGAGTCTTTCTTGTTGTCTATGAGCCTTTAGCTTGGTTAGGAATCCCTTTACCTGGGTGGAGTTTAGTCCCAACTCGGGGGTGACTCACTGTTGAGAGTGATCAATAATGTAGTCTAAGGCTGGGAGGTTCGTGGACGGTCTGTACGTAGTTGGTGACAATATTTCCAAGATAAGTACCAACCGTATGATAAATTTACATGCTGCATTGTTATTTATGTGCTTATGTTACGGTTTATCATATGTGTTATTATAACTGTCTGTATGTTTATGAGTATTTCCCCTGTATATGCTGCATGTCTGTGTTTACTACTATTTTAGTATGAAATCGTATCTTTACATACTGTAATTGTTTGTTTATGTTTATATGTAAATCTTCTGCAAGAGTCTTGTATGTATATGTTATAATTTCATGCAGTTTGAAGAGAGAATTTATGTGGCATAGCTCAGTTGAATATTGGGTATGTTACAGTATGTTCCACAGTGAGAGAACAAAAGTGTTCCCTTGTGTAGAGTGGCCCGACCATGGGTGTCTGGGGACATTACAATATGGTATTAGAGCTTTAGTTCCAACCCTGAGCTTGGATGGGTCGGAAAGGTTCAGTTGAAGCGAATATTCGCAAAAGATTAATTTCGAAGTGGCCAAAATTTCAAGTCACAGAGCGTCCATGGAAAATTTTGGCACCGCACAAAAAATGTTGGCGTGCAGGTGTGCATGGTATATTGTGGTGTTGCGTAGAAGAGTATTGTGTGCAGATGCACACGCTGAATTCAACATTGCACGGTGAGTGCACACATAGTAATGTGAACATGGTGTGTGCAACATTGCAAAACACAGAGGATTTGGTTGGTGCGCGCATAGTATGAGTATAAGTTGTCTCAGGACAGTGTAGTCAATGGTGCACGAAGATTATTGTGCGTGGTGGGGCATATTGAACTTCAGCATGATGCAATGCATAGGGATAAATGCATGTGGAATATCAGTGCATGATACCAAAACTGTGCGCAATGGATATTGGCGCACAACGCAAAAGTAGTGTGCGCAAGTTATTGACGCGACAAAAGAAGAAATGCATAGTGGATATAGGTGCGCGGAAGCACGATTTACCTTGTGGTGTTGTTGTGCACGATAAATATGGGTGTATAGGTTGAATTTTTGTGCGCGTGAAGTCATTTGGAAGGCGATGGGTATGAATTTAATAGACAATTTGCATAATATTAGAGGAAAAAGAAACACACAACCACATCAGAGCATTATTTAAAATGACTTTAGAGTTGGTTTGTGAAGAAATAAATATAGCCTAAATTACTAAGTTGAGAGCATCTCAGAAATGAATTTAGGGTTTTATATTCCTCTGATTCAAAAAAATGGAAGTGAAATATAAGCTTACAAGAAAAGCATACTATGAAAGAAAACAAGAATCATAACACCACCAATTAGAATCTTGTAATAAATAGTCCAAAATACACTTTTGCATTTATATAATCATATTAATCCCAAAAATTACAAAAGGGAAGGATAACAATTATCCTATTGTAAGGGGACCGTTTAAGAACATGCCTATCATCTTTGGAGACCCTTACCTCTGCTACCATCTGACCAAAAATTGTTGAAATGCACTTTTATTCGAGGACTCATTTCAACTTAGTGATCTCCTCCTTTAAAGTATCTAACCAGACTGGTTGATTCTCTCCAACACTTTCATCCGTTTCAACGATGGTTTCTTTCTTCTGTCGCTTGCTCCGTTTCTTCTTAACAACTGGTCTGTTGATGATCAGATCCCTCATAGTGGGATTCATCCTAGCTTCCAATTTAGAATCTATGGTAGATTCGATGTGAAACTTAGTTTCTAGTATCTGTGCGATTATCCTTTCCTTCTTACTCACAGGAAAATCTACCATGTTGCAAGAAGAAACAACCTCATTGGACGTAGCTTTGTCCATTTACCTCAATTTCATGGACACCGAAATGTTTTTATAGAGATCAGAAGGTCGAACCAAATTTGAAGATTACTCCAGATATGGATAATATGGAGCCTCCATACTTGAGAGTTGGTATTTATAGAGTCCCAGTCATGAATCACAGGTAGACTTACGTACAAATACGTTGGTTGTCATGTGTGGTTAATCCATTTCAAATGATTAGATTTTGAGTTCATTATATGGAGATGTTCACTTGATGTCATAAGGCTGTGAAGTACCGAATGAGTGAAACATGATGATCTGACTAGCCATCCCCCGTTCCACGAGTGTTTCTTTTGACATATTGAAGAACATGACATCAAGACTTTGGAAAAAGTCGTTTCAAAAAAACGCCTTTCTCCCAAATGTATCTCTGAATATGCCCCACGTTTATGTTCTCAAGACTTGGGTCTTATCTAGAATTTTCATGGTGATAACACCAGGAAATCATGAGAAATAATTATGATGTTTATATTGAACCAAAATGGTTCGTATTTTTCTTGAATTGTTGAGTTAGTTAGCCTGATAAGTTTTGATGGCTGCACGTTTTGCAAAATTAACAACAACTAGATCAGATTAGATTAGTGCAGATTTCATAGGAATGGAAGAAGCATAGGAGAATTATAGTCAGCAAGATGAGAGTAGAGGGATGGATGTCCATTTTGGCATTGAAGGAACAAACTCCAATGGACATGGATAAGAAAGGAATGAAAAAATGAATATGGTAGAGACCATTAAAAATTTGCAGAAGGATGTCCAAAGCCATAAGGATGATAATGAAAGGCTTATGAGAGCCAAGGAGCAACAGGATGACTTCAACATGAAGTTATTGGAAGGCTTGAACATAATAGAAAAGAAATTGGATAAGGAGAGTGGCTCAAGCAAATCTGGAAGTCACAAGCCTTCAGATGAGAAAAGAAAAGCAAGAAGTGTTAGCAGACACCACCATCACTCCCCAAGGAATTCCAATAAGAGAGCAGGTAGCAGCTAAAGTCCATCCCCTTTCATAAGGCATAAGAGGTCTAGGGTGGATGATCTACATGGAGAAATGAACAAAATCAAACCTCCTACATTTGATGGTGAGCACAAGAAGGATGAAGATGCAGAAACGTGGTTGTTGGGCATGAGAAAGTATTTTCAATTGCATAATTATTCTTCTCATGCAGAAGGTAGAATTGCTATCTATCAAATCAAGGGAAAGGCATCCATGTGGTGGGATCAGCTTGTGCAGGTGCATCACATTAAAGAGAAAAGTGTTATTTGGAGGGCATTCAAGAAGTATTTTAAGAAGAAATACTTGACTAAGAGATACCATGACAAGAAAATGAAAGAGTTCTTTGAACTCAAGCTTGGAAGTATGACCATAGATGAATATGAGGGAAGGTTTCTAGAACTACTGAAGTATGTCTCTTTCATCAAGGATGAGACAGTCAAAATTCAAAGGTATTTTGAGTGGATTTCCATCATTCTTCAGTGAAAAAATACAGTATGATGAACCCAAGACATTGGAAGAGACCATAAGGCGAGATAAATGCCTATATGATCAACATAAAGTAAGGCCAACTTTCCAAAAGGCTTGGGAAGACAAAAAGAAATTCAAGTGGGATTAGAGGAAGAAGGGAGCTAAGCCACCATTATTTAGAAATAATCCACAACGACATCAAACACCTAAAGAACCCAGAATGATTGACACAAGGAGTCAAAGGCCAAGGAAACCACCTATTCAATTTTGGGGTTGTAAAGGAGATCATTTGTTTAGAGATTGTCCTCACAGAGGTGAAAAAGGAAGGGATGTTCACAATGTACAACAAGCTGAAACAATGGAGGACATGGGTAGGTATGTGCCAATGATCTATGCAGCCTTGGAAAACAAGAAAGCAGAGTATAAGTCCCACATGATTGAAGTGAAAGGTATGACCAAAAACCAAACCATTGCTATTTTAATTGATTTAGGAGCTAGTCATAGTTACATAGATCCTAAGATGGTGGAAAGTTTTCATTTTCCAAGAAGCAATCACGGGAAATCTTGGTTGGTGCAGCTGGATACCGGATCCAGAAGAAAAGTTAATGAAATGGTTAAGTCATGCTTTGTGGACATGAATGGACTAAATACCAAGGCATATTTAAACATCTTGCCTTTAGGTTCCTATGAATGTCTAATTGGGATGGATTGGTTGGACCAATATCATGCTCTCCTAGACTGTCATAACAAAGAATTTACTTTCTTGGATGAGGAAGGGAAACTAAGGAAAGTGCAGGGAATTCCCAAAGCAGTAACCATCATAGAAATTTCAGCATTGCAGCTGAAGAAATGTTACAAAAAAGGATGTCAAATATTTGCAGCTCATATGGTAGAGACACCTAAAGATAAGGTGCCAGATTTGGAATATTATGCAGTCCTAGAAGAATTTGAAGATGTGTTCAAGGAAGTACCAGGACTACCCCCAAAGAGAGACATGGATTTCTCTATACATCTAATGCCTGGAGCAGCTCCAGTGTCAAAGACTCCTTACAGAATGAGTGCATCGGAATTGAAGGAGTTGTAAATGCAGCTTGAAGAACTTCTAAAGAAGGGGTATATACACCCAAGTGTGTCACCTTGGGGTGCCCCAGTCTTGTTCGTGAAAAAGAAAGATGGAACATTAAGATTGTGCATTGACTTCAAACAGTTGAATAAAGTGGTTGTTAAGAACAAGTATCCTCTACCAAGGATTGATGATCTCTTTGATCAATTGAAGGATGCAACGATATTTTCAAAGATAGATCTCAGATTAGGATACCATCAGGTAAGGATTAAAGAAGAAAATATCAACAAGACCACCCTCAGGACAAGGTATGGTCATTATGAGTTCACACTGGTGCCATTTGGGTTGTCAAATGCACCAGCTATTTTCATGTGCTTAATGAATGGTGTTTTCCGAGAATATCTGGACAATTTTGTCATTGTATTTTTGGATGACATTCTTATATATTCTAAGTCAGAGGAAGAGCATGAACATAATTTGAGGATGGTGTTGCAAGTATTAAGGGAACATTAGTTGTATGCCAAATTGAGCAAGTGCTCATTTTATCAGAAACAAATTCATTATTTGGGGCATATCATTTCAAAGGATGGGATAGCAGTGGATCCTGAGAAGATAGAAGACATTAGAGAATGGTCAGCACCAAAGAATGTGATAGAGGTGAGATCATTCGTGGGTCTTTCAGGTTACTACAGAAGATTTATTGAAGGATTCTCAAAGATTGCACACCCAATCACTTCTTGCAAAGAAAGGGTGTGAAGTTTCAGTGGACATTGTATTGTGAAAAGAGTTTCCAACACTTGAAACAATTATTGACAAGTGCTCCAATATTAAGGATTGCAGACCTAAATGAAGACTTCATTGTATGCACAGATGCATGCAATGAAGGACTTGGTGGAGTCCTCAGTTAAAATGGGTTTGTTATATGTTATGAATCAAGGAAGTTGAAGGAGCATGAAAGAAACTATGCCACTCATGATTTGGGGTTGGCAGCCATAGTGCATGCCTTGAGGAAATGGAGACACTACCTCATGGGAAGAGGTTTGAGCTAAGAACAGACCACAATGGTCTGAAATATTTATTTGATCAGCCAAATCTAAATGCTAGGCAAATAAGATGGTTATAATTTCTAAGCGAATATGACTTTGATATAAATCATATCAAGGGGAAAGAGAATAAAGTGGCTGATGCACTCAACAGGAGGGTGCATGAACTACATGCTACAACCATTATCATGTATCAGAATGATATTAAAAGAAAAATTCTGGAGGCTGCAGATGCAGATATGCAATAAAGAGAATTGGTAGCTAAGATACAACATGGTAAGATGCCACAAAATGTGGATAATTATAATTTGGGAATAGATGGAATACTGCTGCACAAGAACAACATTTTTGTTCCAAATGTCCAGGACTGGAAAAGTATGATTTTGCATGAAATGCATAATGTCCCTTATGCAGGGCACCCTGGATATCAGAAAACCATGGCAACAGTCAAGAGACATTACTTTTGGCTAGGTATGAAGAGATAAATCATTGAATAAATCACTGAATAAACCACTAGATGTATGGAATGCCAGAAAGTTAAAGCTGAGCATTGGCACCTAGCAGGGTTACTGCAACCTTTGCCCATTCCTGAATGGAAGTGGGAGGTGGTGACAATGGATTTTATTACGAGATTGCCCAGAATAGGTAAGCTGCATGATTCGATCATGGTGGTGGTGGACAAGCTTACAAAAGCTGCCCATTTTATTCCATTGAAAACTACTCACAAGACAACAGATGTTGCTGATATTTTCATGAAGGAAGTGGCACAATTGCATGAAATTCCTAAAACAATTGTGTCCGATAGAGACCCAAAATTCGAATTTCTTGAAAGGATTGTTCAAAGGATTCAAAATGAATCTAAACTTTAGAACAACTTATCATCCTGAGTCTGATGGACAGGAAGAGAGGGTGAACAAAGTGATAGACGACATACTGAGAATGTATGTGATGGAAAAACCATTGAAATGGGAGGACTACTTGCACTTGGTAGAATTCGCTTACAACAATGGGTATCAGGCATCGTTGAAGATGAGCCCATTTGAAGCACTTTACGGAAGAAAGTGCAATACTCCTGTGATATGGGATAATCGAGTTGATAGGACAGTAGTTGGGCCAGAGTTGCTCAAGGAGATGGAGGACCAAATGATAAAAATTAAGAAGAATTTAAAAGCTGTCCAAGATAGGCAGAAAATTTATGCTGATAAGAAAAGAACCCACAGAGAGTTCAAAGTGGGTGATCATGTTTTACTGAAGGTGAAAGCTAACACGAGTTCCCTGAAGCTAGGAAGCTGTGCCAAGTTGGCAGCCAGATTTTGTGGGCCATTTGAAATCCTAAAGAGGATTGGTCCAGTTTCTTATATGATTGCATTGCCTGTATCTATGTCTGTTCATAATGTATTCCATGTATCATTGCTAAAGAAATATATACCTGATGCTAATCATGTTATTGATTGGAATGTGATTCAGGTGGAGAAAGAAGGTGCTTTTCAAGTGCATCCGGTGCACATTTTGGACCGGAAAATTAAGCAGCTCTGGAATCGAGCCATAGGGCTTGTAAAGGTCCAATGGACTTGGTACGGTCCTGAGGACACTACTTGGGAGCATGAGGATGCAATGAAAACATAATACCTTCATCTTTTTGAGGATTTTTGAAAATTTTGATGTATATGGGTATATGATGCAGTGAGGACAGTGCATAAATAAGGGGAGGGGATTGTAATATCCCTCGGCTGAACCCAATTGTAAATGTAATGTAAGTGTACTTAAGCTGGTGAGCTATTTTGACATCATTTTGTAATGCACCTTGTTGATATTATGGTATTTGTGGGAGGTGTTAGCACCAATTCCTGCAAGTCATGAGTGCCGAGCACAACACAAAGAAGAAGTCCATTTCGGGCCTAAAATCAAGTGAGCGGGAATTTTTCTTTCAATGGCGAGGATCCACAGATGGAGCAGATCGACGATCATCGGGTAAGTCTGAGTCGCAGAGTTGCACGAGGTCTGGCGCATGAGCTCATATTTTATGGCCAAAATCATGAAATGATGAGCCATTTCGGCATTTTGGCTACCAGGACTTCAAAGGACACGGGGTCTCTCTCTTCCACTGCATTTCGAAACCCCGAAACGTGAAATGCGAAAAAGCGTCCAGGAGCCATTTCGGCATTTTGGCTACCGAGACTTCAAAGGACATGGGGTCTCTCTCTTCCACTACATTTTGAAACCCTAAAACGCGAAATGCCAAAAAGTGCCCAGGAGCCATTTCGACATTTCGGCTACTGGGACTTCAAAGGACACGGGGTCTCTCTTTTCCACTGCATTTTGAAACCCCAAAATGTGAAATGAAAAAAAGCGCCTAGGATCCATTTCGACATTTAAGCTACCAGGACATCAAAGGACAAAGGGTTGTTCTTCCACTGCATTTCAAAACCTCGAAATGCGAAATGCAAAAAAGCACCTAGGAGCCATTTTGACATTTCAGCTACCGGGGCTTCAAAGGACACATGGTCTCTCTTTATGTTTTCAGTCTTGGCCACCCTCCATGGAAGAAGCAGTTAATGAATATTGAGCAGGTGGTTGAGACCTCATCTCAACTCATAAATGGAGGGCGTGGAAAAGGCCTGGAGAAATCAGCCTGTGGTACCCTTGTATGGAGGTCCCCCTGCAAAAGCCATGCTGAGTTAAGGTGGCGTCTGACGAAGGAGTTTTGTCCAGGTTTGACTGAGGAGCCTGCACACGCTAATTTGGACTTTAATGTCTCAGCTACCTTCTTGCTGCGAAGGTGGCGAATTTCCCTGAGTATATATACTTGGTTTTTGTATTTCTGTAAGGATGGATGGTAGAGAATAGCTCTCGACTGTAATGTTTTATTGAAGCACTGGTTTTCTTGGCTATGTATCTGTATATGAAATTTCCTTGTTTAATGTAAGGAAGATCTCTTTTTCATCTTGTTTCGATCTCATACTTAAAGAGTTCATGACTGAATGATTCACATGAATTGTCATGATTGTGTTATGATAAAGGATTTATTATAACGCTATTATGTTCTTTTAGTGTTTTGCTTTTGAATATAAGAGGTTCTTGTGTTCAAATTTTTCTTCTACAAGATTTTGGAAGCTCGATGCCTACAACATCCCTTCACATTTCCTCACATAAGTCTTCCTCCTACTCGCCCTTATTAAAACTTACTGCCTGAAATTGAATCAAGACCTCATCTGCTTGTGCATGCCTGGCCTTGTTTATGAGTTTGAACGATATTGTTCCGACTTTACTTCCATCCATCACCCTTTATCAAAAAATCATAAAATTTAAACCGATGGGCCTTAGGCTTACTCCTACTACAATCCAAGAGTGACTTCTGATGCCAACATTTCTGGCACCGTTGCTGGGGAAAAAGTTGAAAATTTTCCCTGGGATTGAACGATATCAAGCCTCTGATTCTGAAGGTGCATCGGGCATTAGATCCCTATGAGATTGCTACTGTGCACCTGGTGAATCCATTGTGACGACTCCACTGTGGAAAACCTGTTGTTTTTGTTGTGGCTTCCAGAGGTAGACACATGCGGTCCCATCCACAACTGCCTCTAGCTACACCTGAAGCTGTTCCAGAGGTGATTTTCAGAAAAGGAAAGGCCTCTGAAGGAGAAACTTCCACCGTTGA
The DNA here is from genome assembly GCA_009831015.1 of Picea engelmannii. Lineage (NCBI taxonomy): Eukaryota > Viridiplantae > Streptophyta > Pinopsida > Pinales > Pinaceae > Picea > Picea engelmannii. Next base: position 101,071 of record ML808166.1, on the reverse strand, counting down.
ACTAGGTAATTTGACATCTCCTTCTATAGGAACTCCATTTTCTTCTTCTCAACTTCCTAGCAAACCTTTTTCTGAAGTTTCCCGTTTCCTAAATTTCGAAAGTTTTCCTGCTAAGTTTTCCTCTCCTGGTCTGGGATTGGAGGGAGAAATCCTTGTCACTCTCCTCTCCCCTGAAGCTATACCTTGGCGTAGACCTAGGACCATAGAAGATTTCCCCACCCCTAGCTTTACCACCCCTCCTCTTATTACTGTTGCTGCTACTGCACAGAGAGAAGCATCCACTGATTCAAGCCCCTTATCCTTCTCTCTAAATCCCCCATTGTTTCGCCGTCCACCTGTAAGCTCATTTCCAGTATCCCCTGTTCGAGCTCCTTCTTTTCTGAGTTCTCCTCCACCTAATATTCCTATGGTAGGAGAAAATCCCCCAATGACCAGAATGGAGGTTATAATATCTTCTAGGTATGATCCCCTTTATTTACCTCAATCTCTCAACACCCTTCTAGTAGATGGATACCTTAAGTAGATGCCCAAGTTTACAGGCAAAGGGGACATAGCTGCAAAAGAACACCTTGAAGCCTTTTACAGTTTTATAGATGATCATGTTATCATGCATGCAAACGTATGGATGAGAATTTTCATCCATAGCCTTGAAGGCGAGGCTAGAAAGTGGTTTAGGGCCCTTCCTCCTGGATCTATTGATGGGATTGAGGCTTTGGATAACAAATTTTTGAGACAGTGGGGAGACAAAAAATACTTCATGTATTACATGACAGAGTTTGGGTCTTTGAAGAGAAAGGAAGGAGAGTCTATCTCTGATTTCTCCAAGAGATTCAATAAAATGTACAATAATATCCTCACTGAAATAAATCCCTTAGAAGCCTCTGCTAAGATCACTTATTCTAGCACTTTTGATCTCGATTTCTGCCTTCTGTTGAGGGAAATGAGAGCCACTACTCTGGCTCACATGTAGGATGCAGTCGTGGAAGTAGAATCTAACATATTGGCTATTGACCGACTCAGGAATAAGGATGATAGAGACATATCTAGGAAGAGACCTGAAGCATCCCCATCCGATTCCTCTCCCCTTCCCCTTCAGACGGATGAGGTAACTAAAGTACCAAAGTCGCTTTCAGCTATAATGGAAAGGTGGGAATTAGAAGGGAAGCCCATGTACAGAAATCCCCAAAATATTGATAAAAGAGGCTTCAGGAGGCCTATAAATAATGTGCCATAGGATTTGCCCAGGGAACAAAAGAGTAAAGATAGAGATGATCAAAGGATTCAAACCCCTCTCCAAAATAACCTAGTTGCTAATGAGGAAGGAGAAGAGATAGATGATCTCGACCTCAAAATTCACTGTATTGAAGACACTTCCCCTTTTCCCCATTTGATTCAATCTGCATATGAAGGATCCCTTATGAGCATTCAAGTCAATGAGTTGGGTAAAGGGGAAAAGGTCAACAACACTCCTAACAGATATCATCTCAGGTCAAAGAAAAAAGAAGGGAATTTTGATAGCCATGATCAACCCCTCATAGCGGAAAAAACTGCTAAACCTGCTACGATCACTACTAAAGAAAAGAAAACTCAGAATACTTCGCCAACAACCAAAGAACATGTATCTGAGGTAAGGGAAGCTCCTAAGCCTCTTTCCTCCTTTAGTTTTGAGCATGAAATTCAAAAGATTAGAATTCTCGTACCCCTCTTGGAGCTAGTTAAAAATGAAGATTTCAAAAGGTCCCTCTCCAAGCTGCTACAATCTGAGTACCCCCAACTTTCTACAGACTCAGTAAGTCTTCAAGATGAAAATCCAATAGTTGTCCTAGGTCCCATGGTAGAAGACATAGATGATTAATCCCCTCCCTTCTACACATCCCTGAACATACATGATAAGGTTCTTCATAATTGCCTCATGGATTCAAGAGCTTCCCACAACCTTATGCCCAAAATAGTCATGGAAGAATTGGGACTGGAAGTGACAAAGGCTTATCACGATGACCAAGGGATCAAATTTTGCTCAAAAATTAAAATTGCTCAGAATCGCTTCAAATCGAACGAGAGCGTAGGCCTCATCATTACGAACCCAAAAAAACTTGTTTGGGTTCAAATGGACATCGAGAGCGAGAGATATCACGTTCTGTTCAAAATGACAAACATGCAAAAAAGGGGTGCTGACTGTACAGTCCGTACAGTCCATACGGACACTGACATGGTAGGTCGTACGACACGTGGAAGGCATCTATTTGCACATTTGGAAGGTGACATGGCTTGTTTGCAGAAAATGGAATGGCGACACATGGCCCAATCAATGGACGCCACATGTCCCTTATTTATTGGTTTAAAATTTATTTGGAGTCCATTGGAATTGACCCCGTGACCTCCACCCGCATGCAAAGCTTTGTCAAAGACCACCAACCAACGCGCCACCATAGTGTTTCTTAACACTATATGGTGTGAATTTCATTTGAATTGAAATGTTGTATGTTTGGGCGGGGGGTCGGGCTGGGGCCTAGCCCTAGCTCGTGGTTATGTTGTATTGTAATATGGCCACGGTTTAACATTTAAAACTAAACCCCGATCGTATGTTGTGTTGTAATATGACCACATGCGCGGGTATATGTTTTAACATAGCCCTTTTGATATGGCCGCGGTCACATGTGTTTGCACCCAATTCATCACTAGGTGAGCAAATTAAGAGTGCTTACATGCCCAGTTGGGCTCTGCTAGGCATGACAACTGTAAGGTAAAAGGTTAGAAAGAAAAACAACAAAGCTATTAACAAGAATTAAACTAAAACAACTAAAAACTAAAAGCATATGAGAAAATGAAAAATAGAGGCAAATGGACCAATATCACCAATGCTTAAGCTGATCTGTTTGATGAAATCCAAAGGCACAAAGAAGAAAGGGGACTTGGGTCCCTTCTTTCTCCAATGGAAGGCTCTTGAGGCTCTCACTTGATTGCTCTCCTTTACAATAAAAAGATGAAAATGTGGGTGAAAGAACTCCAAGCTTATTCACTCAAGAGAGGGGTGAATAGCTCTATGAAATGCAACTTGTAATGTTTATTGCCAAAGAATGGGTCCTTAGCAATCTCAGCAGCATAACAGTATGAATAATTCCTTGAGAAAATGGTGGTCATTCATGGCTTTTTATAGCCAAGCATTGGATCATTATGTAACCTCTTCAGAATGTGAAAAGGGGCTCTTTAGGGCACACTTAGGTCTTTGACCAGCTCACCATGAGGATTGAGCTCAGATTTGGTGTCAAATCGACTTGGGAGCTGATCCATTAGTGGTTGGGAGGCCGACCAATTTCAATAAATGCGCCATTTAGCAGGCGCGCGGGTTTTTCGCCCAACAGCCGCGCCTTGTGCACATATGCGTGCTTTGTACGATACTATTACGCGCATACGCGCGCGCACCCAGATGATGTAAAGCACCCTTCAAATTTTTGGTCATTTGGTATAGTTTTTGACCCTTTTTGCAATGATGTGGCATTAATCCTATGCCATGAATGACTCCAGTCCTGTTTTTATGATGTGGAGTTCTTGTCGCCACGTGCGGAAGAAATTTCAGTGATAACAGATGCCCCCTGATGGATGAGGTTAGGAGCAAAACGTATAGCCGAAATTCATCAATGTTTCTTTTGCTGAGGATGGTGTTGTAAGGGAGAGCAAGATTGAGACCGCGTAGAGCGATCCTTTGGAGAAGAAATGAACCTGTAGATTCAAACTTTCCACAAGGTGTGTATCAATATACAAGTGTGTACAAACGAGGCGGGCATGCCCCATGCTCGTGTAACGTAACTCTGAAATGTTGATGTAGACAACTGCAGCGCCCTCGGGGGCGGAATGATAAAGGCAGAAGACAATTCTGCAACGGAACATACTCTGAACCAGTGGTAATGGTCGCGGAAGTAACCAACGACGGTGATGTGGGCATTGGTGGCCCTACCAAGTTCAGAGGTCTTCGACAACTGAGGAGAGAGAAAAAAACTGCAATAGTCGCAAAGTAAGACCCACCACAACATGAGAAAGTGTTGGCGTCGAATGTTATGGGGGTCAACGACATCAGGGAGCAATGGTGTTTCCCCCTGTGCCGTCCGAGATCTCTCATTGAATGGGAAATGAGCATCAAGATACTGTCGTCCTTTTGGAAAAGTGTGCTGATGTCGACAAAAGGAGGACGCGACTCCCATAAGCAAAGGGCTTCGCGGAATCTACTGTGGTGGTGAAGTGGCAGAGGTACATAGACGCAGTCGAGAAATAGGAATACTCAAGACTGCCTTTGGCTGGAGCATGTATGAGACAAACAGTGGCAACAACCGTGTGACAAGGTCGAGTGTCAGGGGGATGCCAAGACCGAGGATAAGTTGTGCCAGAGGCGGGACAAGGTGAACAAATTCAGAGGATAAATGGTAAGTGACCTGGGTAGTGCTCTGAAGATATAGACGATGTCGGTGAGGGTGAATGAGAA